>NJCR01000255.1:0-26029 GCA_002234235.1 Fusarium hostae | reverse complement strand
CGCGCAGGGCGGCGAGTACGGCAGTGTTCTACAGGCTGCCTCATTTAAGGGAAACCTAGAGGTCGTGCAACTATTGCTAGATAAGGGAGCAGATGTCAACGCGGAGGGCGGCAGGTATGGCAATGCTCTACAGGCTGCCTCATCTAGGGGCCGCCTAGGGGTCGTGCAACTACTGCTAGATAAGGGAGCAGATGTCAACGCACAGGGCGGCAGGTATGGCTATGCTCTACAGGCTGCCATAATTCACGACCACCGGGAGGTCATGCAACTGCTGCTAGGTAAGGGAGCCGATACCGACGCGCAGACTTTGCAGGCTGCCTCACGTAGCGGTAACCCCGACATCATGCAATTACTCAATCTGAACGGCGCCAAGATGATGCCCAGAAAGCGATCCAGCTCGACAAACGTCAGGGAACGAACGAAATTACCTCGGCTTTAGACTCTACCGGTTTCGGTTGAACCTACGACCAAACCTCCAGCCCTTATGCTGCCGAAGCCATGGTCCCTACCTGTCATTCGTACCCAAGTAATTGCGTCAACGTTGTTCCTATCTTTATTCTACTCCAGCCGAATATAGACACACGGGTAACTCCCCGGACAGAATTTCGTTTGATGCATTGTCACATTGAGATGGCGTAGAGACCAGTTCACAAGGCAGGCGTGAGAACATTAGTCGGAGATGGGATAGTAATAGGCTCAATACATATGTTAGCATTTACCTACAAGGACCAGGGCAACATCCAAGGGCAGAGGTGGTGCACAGTTGATCGTAGAAGGCTTTCCATTAATAACGTGGTAAGGCGTACCCGCGTAGTAGTATATCGTCGGGCAAGAGTTCGAGCCCACTGGAAGGCCAGACCTTTTTTTCAGGCGCAAAGCAGGCACACGGAGGGCCTCGAACTTGATGCAAGTTGCAGATTCATGTTTCTGCAGAAGCGCGGTCAGCCCATCTCTTTCAACTCTGGGTCGCCGAACTTAATAACTGATCCTCCAGTGAGCGGCTTCATTCGCAAGCTCCTTAGGTCGAGATTGAGGCTGCGGGGTGGATTTTTCGTGTCTCCGGGTATAGTAGCAAACAATACGACTCAACCTAGAACCAAGACTTCCTAGTTGTATATTTGGCAGGAAATCAATCTCAATGCACCGGCTTCTGGCAATCTCCGATAAATTACTGGTTGCTCCGTCCGGGACGTCCCACGGCCGGTGAGATGTGGGCCATCGGCGCGGGGCCGCCGAAGGATGTTGCGATTGCCTCGGCCACGTTACTCCGGTTTCTTATTCCCGTTCCGCTCCCTCTGTAAATCCCCTTCCCCCAAGACTCATTTTTTCATGCCCTGTAATTTTTTATCTATCTTTCGGAACGAGAGACATGTCGACTATGAACCTCTATCCGTCCGCGGCCTTCCCCAATTCTTGCCCATTGATTTAATTAGGAAAAGCTCTCGGAACTTGCCAGTTTAGCTAACTGGGCAACGTGCGCCCTTATGTACTAGTACATACATGAGCACTGACCTATGCTGGAATGATAGGTATTGGAAACTGATTGGGACGGCATACTTAACTGTAGTCTTAGCACAGCCGATAAGATAAAAATGCCAGTTGTACCCCGCCCTTTGACAGGCCCCATCCCATCCCCTGCGAGACTATTGCCGAGCTGAGGATCAATCATGTGAATCTTTCATAGCCGAGCCACGATGAGATTTAGTGCAACTAAAAGTAACATTTAATTGGCTCATGCATGTACTCTTAGATTTCGCCATCCACCTTTGCCGCTCGCCTCACTTTATTTATTGGCCCAGATCACAGGTGTTACTCTCTTGTCTGCCCCTCAGAAAGGTCCATTAGCATGCACATCCGGATACAGTCCACATGACACGGCAGAGCGGAGAACACCCACGCCCGGTCAAGGAGTCAAGCGACGAACTCCACCAAGCTGTATCACTTAGTGGTGGACGAGGATTGATAGGGAGTACATTTTCTGCCACTAATTATTCGCAGGAGAGGAGGTACTGATTAACATTCCGATTGAGGAGAGTAGCGCGGTGATCAGTTGGGAACTAACTGGATGATAATTGGTCGCGATCGTAGGTCCGTGGTATGCGGCTGATCCCGCGTATCAGATTGCAAACTTAAAGACAAGAACCACGAGAAATCGCTATGCACTTCTGCCTGGCGTTAGCGATTGATCAGTCTCCCGTTTGCCCTGCCTCGCCCGATGGCCTGCACCTGCACCCGACTTATTAACCAACACCACGCAGCTAAATTCGAGAGCGCAGCGGTCCCCGAGACAACGCCTCCAAACAACCCCTTGCCATCCCACTCCATTTTAGTTATTGCATCGGACCACACGGGGACTCGGATGGTATGGTCCTTGTTTCTTTCTTGCATGCCATTTATGTATAGTATGCACCCAACCCATCTCGGCCTGCGCCGCAAGCATGCGTGAGCTGAGGGTCAATCAGCTTGTGCATCTTTCACAGCCGAGTCACGACGATCATCTGTATGTGCACTTCTGCCTAGAGCATCAGTACATCTTAATTGTTCGAGCCATTAGAAAATGGCACTGGTACGTACTCGTCGAATTATATAAGAAACAACTTCAATCTGTTCGTTTTCTCGCACCCATCTTTCACAATTACACCTACGAGAAACCCTGAACAGCAGCCTAGATCAACTGATCCAAGTATGTGTTTGCTAACACTATTGGAGCGATGGCTAATTGGAGCTAGAATGTGCCAAAATAACGTATCTGATAAGATCTACAGCTGCGGTTGTAGAGTTGAGGACATTGTCAATTTCCAGCCTTGTGAGCACAAAGGTACCCCGCAATGTACCGAGGTTAAGAAGAACTACATGGGATCAAGCCGTGTCGGAGCCAAATGTGGTCGTTTTGTTTGTCCGAATCCATAAAACTTTGGGGGTGGAATTCTGTTTATTTTTCTTGGCGCAAGAGTTTGATCATCTACTCAATACCGTACAAATAAACGCCATTAAGTTATTTCTCCACGAAAGTGACAATCCCTTCGGATCCACCAGTGAATCTTTTGTGGGGACCCTATCCAATCAGACTGCTGGTATCTGGGATACCTCCTGTCAGTGGCAAATTACACTAAGACCAAAGTATTGTAGATAATACAATTTACAGTAAGATTAGATTAGTCATTCAAATCATGTGCCTCACGTCTTTTAAGGGGGAACGACACGTAGGCTGACCGCTCCACTCACAAGTCGCAACATCATCTGTAATCCACACTGGACAAACGCTGACCATGTCATATATACGGATCGCTTGGCGCCTATTCCTGCGACAGTTGAGCCTGCTCCCAAAAGCTCTCAGTCGTATATTTTTTTCCTGCCGCCAGCTCTTCTCATACCGACTTGAAAGCACCACAAGGGTAAGCTCTCCCTAATACCCTTTATCCATAAATACTCAATTAGACAACTAGAAGACGATAAATAATGTCCACACCTCACGAAATGCTATTGGCATGGACTACCAACCCCAGGAGGTTGTCGCTATTATTCACCACAGTACCAATGCCATTATTGGAAGGCTGGGGGACAACATTGTGCTGAAATATCCACGTTACGCCTGGTGGGACTTCCCAGATGCCGAGCAAAAACACCGCGCTGTTCGGGACGCAAAAGCCAGTTTTCTCATCGAAGGAGAGGTTCTCAAGTTGCTAGGTGACCATCCACGCATCGTGAAGTACGAAACCTTGACTTTCCCCCATCAGGCCAATACTGATGAGCTTGCAGATTTCTGGGACGATCTGACCCCGAAGGTTTCAAATTTGCAGAAGCAGACAAAGGAAATCTTCAGCAGTACATTGACAGCTCGTTTCACACAATGACCCTTGAGATTCAAGCGGCTTGGTGCCTGCAAGCCGCAGAAGCTATTGCCTACTTGCATTCAAAAGATGTGATCCACTCGGATTTACGGCCTGAGAACTTCTTGCTCTACTCATGTCCCGATGGCCGGATCGAGATACGTCTCTGTGACTTCGGAGGTTCGACGTATGGAGAAAGGACAGGCCTCAATCTCCCCGATTCAGGTTTCTTCGACACTCGCAAGCCGCCCATCCCTAAACCGGCTACCGATATATTCAGTCTAGGTTCTGTCTTCTACACAATCATGTCGGGACACTGGCCGCACTGGGCTGATGGAGAAGACCTCCTAGCGTACAGACTCAGGGTTGACGAACTATTTGAAAAGGGCGAGTTTCCTACGGTCAGTAACCTCTTTGGCGGCTCAGTTATCCAAGGTTGCTGGAATGACCAATATGTCAATGTGAATGAGCTTTTAGTTGATTGTCGCCAAGTGTTCAACGGTGACCGCGGTATCTAGGAACTATATGCAATACCCTTCTAGCTGGTTTTAATACTAAGTAATGCAAAATGAGAATTGGACTTGATTACAGGCTTGAACACTGTGCTGAAATACTTTCTGAATCGTACGGAGGGCAATCATGGGTAACTTACGTCTGTGTACTGCTTGCATGGCGCCCCTGACAATTTGTGATTTCAAGATAGAGTAAGCCCACAGCAGCACATAAGTGAGGCTAAGTCTGCACAGTCAAGGTAACGCAATATAAGGCGTGATACACCACGCCAAAAAAACAGAGTAGACAATTTGTAATAAATGGTATAACGCGCAAAATGATCTTGATAATTGACTCTCTCGTATGATATATTGATGTCCGCTACTTAATTGCACATCTTTACGCTCCACGTGCTCGCTTGGCTCCTCCATCAACTTCCAAATCTTCTCGTGGTCGCTTATTGTCAGGCTGGACAACATTATCCCCCCCTACCGTGCAGCTTGATTCGCGGCTCGAATTCAGAATAGTTGGTGAAGGACATGCTTCCTCAAGTTTTTGTGCCAAATCCTTTTTCCCCTCTTTCTGTGCAATATCGGCATAACTCAAGTTCTCAGTGCCAAATCTAGTCCAAGGACTTGCTCCTAATCTAAAGAGACACTCAATAGTCTCCCAAGCGCCTTGTTCGTCTTGTTCCCCAAGTATGGCATATATGACTGGCGTCGCGGATGATCCATCGGTAACATCAGGTTTGGCGCCGTGGTGGAGGACATAATCGTATATCTGTTTGTTCAGCCCTCGCCATGCGGCACCATGCATACCATTAGGAGAAGACTCCTGTGACGGGTTTGCTTTGTACTTCAAAAGCAAAGCAGCTGTTGCTGTATGCCCCTGGCGGTTGGCTAAGAACAAGGCAAGGTCCAAGTCCCTCTGTGCGTCCATCTCACGAAAGCGGTGCAGAAAACGAATAACCTCAATCTCGTCTGTGGCCGCAGCGAGGCATAGCGGGGAGAGCATTGACTGACGAGAGTACTCCGGGTCATCATGCTGGGAGAGGAAGGCGCCAAGGGGATCCATAGGTTGGAGACAGTTTACTTTGGTAGAGAGATAAGTAGAGGGGCGACCAGGGAAGCTAAAAGGAGGGGTTGAGCGAGGCATTGTGAACGTTGGTTATCGATGAGAAATAGAGATGGAAGAAGATGTATAAAGCGGGATGAGCTGTCTTGTAAAAGGTTTTGATGGTGATAAAGAAGGAAGTTGAGAGAGAGTTGGAAAGTGGGGAGACCACCCTTAAGTACTGCGCTGGAGCAAGATAACATGAGTAATCACTCGAGAGAGTGTATATCTCTTGGTCTTTTGCATGGCCGGCTGAAATGCAACTCGTATGCTATCGACAAGGGAGACCACCAACTACATCAGCCCATGTATGGCCACTTTCAAACTCACGGATTGGATATTGATGATGATCTGAGGTTGAGATTGAGGTTAATTATAGACAGAGCGCTTAAAAATGGGTAAAAAGGGGGCTTGCGAAGAACAAAATGCCTCGCCAGAGTCCATAGACATGTCCAACAACACCAGAGCGCCACTCCTATTGGAGATACTCACTGCCTTATGGCCGACAACTTGGTCAACCACATGCAGACTACCATCATAGCCTGTATGATGGGCCAACACGTATTCAGTTCATTGATTCATTGGTTGGACAAGGTGATGGGCGGCTTCTGAAGAAGCTGACCGGTAGGCACGGCGCCTTTCCAACCGATGTCGACGATGCATCATTCGCCACATCAGTTGTGTATGCCTGGCAGCTTAACCAACCACGTGACTAGGTTAACTATTGAGTTGATTTTCTGGCAAGGAGCAGATTCTCCGTTTGAGATCGCGGATGCAGGTTGGGCTTATGCCCAGTGTGTGAGGGCAATGGGAAAGGGGTATGGCACGGCGAGTTGAAGCAGCGGCAGCCAACCTAGCCAGTTTAACTCAGTCACAGTGACAGTTCTTGCGTATGGAATGAGCATCTCGGAGTAGTATCAGACTGTATATATTTAGACTATATACTCAGTGCAAGTATGACCTCAGCTCGTGAGAGACCGGCATTTGTCTTCAAGCCAATCTACCAGATCGTCGCTTTTTCGCATCGCCCTGGCAAGATCAGCGCATGTCCAATGATATTTCCATATCCCACGAGTATCTAAAGCATCCCTATCCAGATCGAGAAGCTCTAAAAAACCTCTTTTATTTGTTCATCGTCGTCTAGGTACAGTGCATGAATGGCGGGCGGGACTGAATCCACATCACTGACGCCTGGTAAAAGAAATTTCTGATAGAGGTGGCGGATATAATGGCTCTGGCCCGTTCTCGCAGCAATATGCGCCGTATTCAAGGGATTGCCGGTTTCGTCCCTCTCAGCAAGAAGTTGAATAATGCTGGAGTGTCCTTGAAGACAAGCTAGTGACAGAGGGCTAATGAGCTCATTGGATTCATGGGGATCAGGAAATATTGATAGACGCTTGACAGCCTTCTCTTGTCCTAGGTATGCTGCTGCAGACAGCGGTGTGATAAGAATGTGACAGCCTTTCTGGGGTGCAAAGACTGGGGCTCCTGTGGAAGAATCGGCTTTGAAGTCGTTGTACGGGAAGATGTTTTGGTCGAGTTTCATGGAGCATTCGGAACTGTATCCTTTCGGGTCACCAAGTTGGCACTTGATCCAAGCACCGATACTTCTGCGGTCGAATACGATTTCTTCGAAAAACATGATAGATAGTAGAGCAGTTGAGAATGGGAGTTTAACTAACGAGTGGGAGACAAGTGAGTCTTATATAGATAGACGAGACAATTGCACAGCCTCACCTTTGCCTTTCCACAGCAAGAACGGCGGTTCATATTACACCATGCCGGTTATTGGCGCTTCGTAATGGCCCACGAGTTGGCATAATCCTATGATTGTATATTTGGTTCATCCTGATCTATCTTGATGTAAATTCTGGTTCCAGTGGATCATAACTCTCAACAGCTACCGGCCATGATAACCCGGCCCCTGAACAAGAATGCGATAGCGTAATCATGCATTGCTTAAACCTGTAAAGTCTTGGCCCCGTGTGTCAGTGACGAAGCAATCAGACAGGCTAATGAAAAGGTTTCTAAGGCTGCGTATACAACTGACCTCGCATCCTTCCATGGCTCAGGTGCTATTAAATGAGAATGATACATCCACTGACGAAATATCGCAAGATTTTCATCTCAACCATCAGGCGAGCTTCAGGCCAAGTCATTCAAATACACGCACCCATTATCTAGCACCGCCTTTAAGGATGACAAGCAGTTCGGCATACACTTGCAAGGGCGTAGAAAGAAATAGTGTATTTGCAATTTCAAAGTATTGATAAACAGATAAATACAATTTAACTTAATTAATACGGGCCTAGGAACCAAAGTATTAGAAACAAAGTCTCAAATTTCCTCCATAGCATAGACTTCTTTTTGCATTCATTCGCTCTCCTGTTCCACTCTGACCATCTCACTCTTGCTCTCTTCTTTCTCTCGTCTCTCAACTGGGCAAACTTGATAGTAAGGCGGAAGGTAAGCTTCGTGGTAAGGTGGTAGGCTTTCTCGAGCCAGATCAATTGCACCTGTCGTTCCAGATTTCAGTCCTGGGCCCATACAACAAGAGCACCATGTGCCTTCCTCCGAGTCATGCAATTTATCCCACCACAGACAGGCGGTGACCCCCATCACATTCCACTTAGAAGTATCCTCAAGTAAAGGCACTTCCCGCACCGTCTCTAAGAAACCTCGTATATCTTCACAGGGACAGCCCTCTCTATGAACACGAGTATCTCGAAGAAACTTAAGGATATCTTCAGGTGCAAGCACTCTCCTGTCTTGAGAGGCGACCGGATTGCCCTGACTATCCAATACCTCAGGTCTCCCCCTCATGTATTTCAATTGGCATACCATACCGAGAGACAAATCTTAGGAAGGTCTGTGACTTTTAATCTTCAACCTACTCACACCCAAGCCCTGAATATTAAAAATAGGTCGGTGTCTTCTTGCAATGTTCATGTCGAAAACAAGTCCAGCGCTGTGAAGCGCTAGTGTGTAGACAGGAACCGGAGAACGGCTAAGTAACTTCCTCTAAAGAGCTCGTTTGCGGTTTAATGTCGAAAAGAGAGGTCCACCTCTAGTCGCCAAGGCAATTACAAGTTCGAGATTTTGAGGCGAGGCGCTGTCTAGCGGTGGGGTTCAGTGCCAGACGGAGCACCTAATCAGCTCTTAGAGCACATTCGTCAACCTTCTGTAGAACCTTCATCCATATAAAGTGCTCTACATCAACGACACAAGGTCACCGAAATGCACTAGTCCAAGTTTTGAAATAGTTCATGCGACATAGAGTCTCGTCACTCAACTACAGTCAAATCGATCATAGTACAGTCCTAGTGACCCGGCCCGTCACCTCCCAAGTTCAAGTCGTCGACCTGTCACCTTTTACCCTGCCTGTTTGTTTTGGCAGTTCGTTTCCGCTTTCGACCTTCCGTTACGACTGTGAGTCTATCGTCCTGTAACGCCGAGTAAAGTATCTGCGCAGCCTCAATTCTCAGTTCTTCCGCATCATACGTCTCCAAGCCCCTGGAAATGACCGGTCGACTCATCATTCGACATCGGGCATGTTTTATCACGAGCGGACCGCAGCTGCTTCCATCCGTTTGCCGTACTGCTTTCTACAACACCCAGTGTCAGTCAACCCTGCCTCTCAGATCAGACTGCTGTCAGGAGCAGAGGGGTCGTACCTTATCGACGAATTGGAGGTTCGGAAACTCCTTTTCGCATGCTTTCTGCCAAAAGTCAGTTTTTTGGGATTTTCGTTGGGCTCACGCAGTGCGAACCTTGAGATCTTCATGTCCACTTCTACCTAGCGAGTCATAGTGAAAGACACACTTCTCTCTCTCGTTGATCTCGAGGAGGCTGAAGTGCATACTGTGTAGCAGCAGTGGGAATATGCCTATCAACTCTTCGTCCGAATCGTGCCATGTCTTCATCTGTTTTTTCGCTTTCTCAAAAGGGCGAGGCATGATGCTGGGCTTCGTCTCCTGGTGAATTGGGATACAGGAACCAACTCGGACGAAAGGGAGCCTGTCGGACAGATGCAGGCAAGCGAGGATAATTTCGTCGTTCAACCACTCGTCTCCAGGAAACTTTCGTAATGACTCGACGCCAAATTCAAAGCCGGTTCCCTTGATATGAACCTTGTCGCTATCGATACAGCGTCGCACTGGCGTATATATGTCGTCGTTACGCTTACCAGGCATGTGGCGCGGTGGTAGACTCAAAGACGGTAGGCCCTCAGCCCCTAGGCGCTTGCGGAACTCATCAGGGTCGGTCTTTCCAGTTTGCAAAAGAATTGTCATCTGATCTGCCAGAAGTCTTAGGATGGTTGTCTTTGTCGCATCTTTGGGTAGCTCCCTGATCAGTATATCGAGTTCTTGTTGAGACGATTTAGCAAGTTTCCTACCGTAGGTTAGCAAATCTGCTATTTTCACTACTTTCTCTTCTCCAGCCTTGAAAAGGTGAGCTTACCACGCATTTTTAAACAAGATGCCAGAGCCGAGCTCCTCAACCAAGCGTGACCACTTGCGCCCTCGAGCCAAGTGTGTGTTGAGGTTTTTGCGACTTCGTTCCCAGTCATTGTGACTGGTCTCATCTCTTGGCCCCAGCCTGGACCTGAGAATCCTCGCTGATACGTCTTGTGCTGCCTCCTCAGGCCTCGTCGCGCTGCGGACTAATCGCGCTTGGGATTCGTGCCACCTGGCGAAGGCGATGGCAGTCAGCGCGTAGCAAAGCGCTCCTTGTTGCCGCGACTTGTTTCCTGCTTCCAACAGGGAGACCCATTGTGAGCCGTCGGACCATTGTACTTCATCGCTTTCCTCCCGATTCATGTAACACACCGGGTTCGTCAGCGAGTCGAGCACAGCTTTGTATGTGCCAAGGTCATTCTCGAGCAAATGAAATAGCTGAATGTCCCCGTAGCTGTCGCGGACAAAGTCGTCGGTGACCTGATGAAGGAGGTAGAGACAGCCTGAGTCACATGTGTCCTTGGCTGTAGGGGAAGCGAGGTTTGTGCGACTGGCCCGGGAAGGCGTCCGCTCGGGCGTCATAGGCTCGATGCTAGGTTCTACTTCAGGAGAGCTTGCTCTAGGAAGAGGCATGGTGGTACGTTTCGACGTGAGTTTGACCCTGCCCTTGGTCCCGCGGATACAGTAGCTAGGCCTGAAGTTTGCGGTACAAGTTGCGTCCGACTCCAGCCGGCTCCTCTTCTCGGCATGTGCGTCTTCACTGTGAAGGAACTGCGGCCCGCTGTTATCGTTATGCTGGACCTCTGGCTGTATGGTCGCGTTGCTGTTCCCGCCGCTGGTATCGTCTTGATCTTTTCGTTCGTGAGCAAACTCGTGGCTGGTATCGATCTTGTCATTCTCAGAAAATGAAGCTCTACCCAGTACACCGTCGCAGATGTGATAGAGGCTCTGTGCAAAACTTCTGAGTCGTTGTTGTTCTGTGACAGAACGCTGGAACACAGCCGATCTCATCTCCTGGTCAAGCTGGTCTTCTTCAGGCTGGTTCTTGAGAATGTACGCGAGAGTGAGGGGAAGGCGAAGACGGCGAAGGAGAGACTGGGATGCCGACTCTCGCTCAACACCAGGAAGATCAGATGCGCCAGGATCTTTTCCTTGTAGAGCGGTACCTGCTTGACTCTCTCTGTCGAGCAGATTCGGCTCTCCGGTCGAATGTTCACCCGTCCGGGACATTGTGGCAGCGTTGGGCAATTGGAGCAGGATATTGAGGTCAACAGGTGGGCGGGAGAGAAAATGGAGGTGATGGGAAAGGGACCAAGAAGCAGTCAAATCCAAGTCGGGGGGAGTGCTACTCTTATACTCGGTTCTCTCATCCCACCATCTTCTCATGGCCCTGATGCCGTGACCTGCGCCTTGAGATATGAGTGGCTGATGTACCAACTCAATGAGCTAGGCCCCTCACGCATTTCATCGCCCTCCCTTGTTGCGACTTCCCAGGAAGTCGTGCTACAGACTGGGTTAACCCCGTGGCCTCTTCTCAACTCGTCTTGATCATGGCTGCGCAGCCTGTGAGAAGCCAATCAACTCTTCTATGATCAACCATACGGCCTCTTCTCGACCTGCCTCGGCCATGGCTGTAGGAAACTAATCAGCTTTTTCACGCCTCGTCTCTTATGGAGACTTGGAAGTTGCACCGCAGGCGTGTCCCGTACGCAAAAGTTCCCAAGCCCCTTTCTTAACGCCACGAGATCCACGAACCCTGTCTCGATCAAGGTCAGTGGTAACTGTATGGATCGTCCTGGATTGTATGAGACACCGGCAAATTGTCTTATGTAATTTCTCTCCGTGGGTGTTAGGAGTCCAGGAAGTAACGTTGATACACCCCTCAAGGTTACCAGATGAAGAAAGGAGTGAACAAGCGGCACCTTGATTTACGCAAACTTCTTGGACTTGATGGCAATTTCAGCGTTGTATGGGTTTCATTCCATGCTGTCTGGAGTAGCGTGCGTCACCCGACGTACTGGTGTTAGCACTGGCATCTGTTGATGATGAAGACATACACCTAGCTATGTCCTGCCCCTGAACTATTCAAGTAAAGTCATCACGTGGAATTCGGGTTGCAGTCACGGATTTGAACTTGATGCATTATTGTTGGCCCATACCGTGCCCACTCTTATCGAGTCATGTTGATCCAAACAACCACCATTTGGCTTTGATCAACAGGTCACTTGAAAGACGTCAGGCTTGCTTAACTTGACAGGCTCGTTGGAGGACCAAGTGTTCAGCATCCTATCTCCGGTAGCTAAAGCGTGGTTTAGGCGCGTTTTGGGTTTGATATATGTCCGATTAAAGCAAAGAGTAATTCGGAAACGTAAGAAGATTAGAAGCTATAATTAGTTCTATAACTAACTATGTATCTTCTGACGGCTATAGACAAGCAGTCTCTATAGATAGACTGATTTCAGCACCTTGCTTTATGTGTAGTATAAAAGCTATTACTAGCTCCTAAGCTTTTAAATGGCTTGTAACTGGCATCTTCTAGCAACTTTCAATAGGCAAATCTCTGCTAATACCATAAAGTGGTATCGGCAAGTTCTACCAGTTATTATAAAACTCATTCTATTTAACTTCTGAAACACTCTTTGATAGAAAGAGGCTGGTTCGCCATAAGGTTAGGGCGACTGGGGCGGTAGGAAAATAAATTCGCTGGTATTCTCCCGCCCAATTGCCATTCCCTTCCAGTAAGAGAGATGCGTACGCAAGGCGGGAATCGTATCAGAATGTCGTCCTAGATGACTCGTGACCAAGTAAATGATGCAATGGTGCCTAAGCTATCTCTCGCTCTCCAGTAGGCTTTCTGCAATGACCAATATGCAATGCATCATCACAAAAATGGCCGAAGGCGGCAAAAGAAAGACCAATCATGGGAACCCGAATCAGCCCCTTGTTGGTCCATCGTCGAGCCTGATTAGGTACATCTTCTTTGTAGTTCTCATGTCCATGCCGAAGGATAAATAACTCGCCTCATCCCTAAAATCTTCCCTTGGGTTCGTATAGACACACGTTGTTTGCGAAACCCTTTGAGACTCACGCAAACGCTCACATCAACCTCTGCCAGTCATTTGCTCTCACTTTCAACCATTATCAGCGATATAATCCACACAGAAAAGTCGGCATCATGTACTACGGTTATGGACCGTACTCAAACTGGATAAACTATGCAGATCCTCTATGGAACTCGCCGGGTAAGCGGTCTCGCGAATCCGACATGTTCCAATTCACTACTACCGGTCGCTCAAGCCTCTTCTCTGGAGATCTCGCGATGGATGGTATGTTCAGGCCTCGGGAGACGTACCAAGACATGCTTTCCAGGCAAGCAAGTGAATGGGCTCGGAGGACAGAAGATATGGAGACCAAAATGGCCATGCAGAACCTTCCCGACATTAGCTTTCCTTTAAGGTTATCGAATGGCAGCGGAGCCGGCAACTATTTTGCAGCACAAAGCGCTCCACAATCGCAGATGAGAGCGACAGAAAGGTATGGTCCTTATGAGATTCGGTAGTTTCATTGAAATTGAGTTGACTAAATGCTTCCAAGTGCGAGGAGTTCCACTAAGAAAGAACAACCTTACAAATTCCGATTCGATCTAACGCCAGACCTAATGGAATTCGACGAATCTGATGTACTGTCTCGATTGCAATTCAATACTGGTATGAACCTAGTACTACCTGGTTCTGATAGTAAACATAAATGGTACGGGACAGTGAAGCATTACTGGTTGCACGAGCGCTCTGCGGGTACATTGTTCTCATGCACCGGCATCGATTATCAACTTGGATATGGGTACAAGAAGGAAAAGAGTGAATGGGGCATTCACGTTGGATCACGTAGTGCCTCGGGCATGAGCGTGCAGTCAGGTGGTATAGGAATTGGACATGTGAGTGGCAACAAAATCGAGCTCGATGTGTTTCGAATGCATAACCATCCCACTTGGGAAAAGAGCACTGATTGTGCGGCATGCACCATTATGAACCTGAATCTGGATGGTTGCACGGCATCGCTGAAGCATGCATGGAGTGGAAATGCTGAGACGAAATGTGGTGTGTCTTACGACATGAGAAGCGGTAGATTTTCGCCGTTTGGTGAGCACAAACAGAAGTTCGATATACCCGGCGGTAGCTTGGGGTTCACAGTCGGCCGCCCTGCCGGAGGGGGCGGATTTGCAGGCACGGTCTCATGGGTGTGGAATAAGTTGACGGGATTCTGATAGTGCCAAACTGTTGTTATACTAGAATCTGGAGCTCTGATGGATATTACCTGATCAGATCAAGTCATATGTTGGTTAGCTTGACGTGGATGGCAGTACATTGTTCAAGATTGATTGTATGGCGGAACTCGTACATTTCTGTATTTCTCTTTTCGTACGGTCGAGGCTCAACAAGATTGCTTGAATCCCCATAATTTCATATGTTCACAATCCTTGTAACTGAGATGTTCTGCGAGGGTTTCCTCCCCTCGTTTCTTGCTTGACGGATTGACCGCGCCGGATCGGAGGCCCACAAATCCGGCGACCCGGCTCCGATGTGGACGGCGTGTCGCGACCTTTCTGGCCGGTTTCTGAACCAACGACACTGTCGCTGCATTATCAGTAAGATTGTGCATGATCACACCTCGGAAAATAGATGACATGACGCAAACCCGGATGTTTGGGTTACAGTCTCAGCAACTCACTGGTGCATCATGATGATATCATGCTACAACGTGATAGTTTAAGAGCCCACCGAAGCCATGTTACGCAGGCTTGAGATATCAGAAGAACAATCTTATCAGAGACTTAACTAGCAGAATATCGTCACAAATACTATAATGTCGCATGCCAACTTGCTCAGAGCTGCCCGTCCAGCATGGCGAGCTTTGACCGCAGTCCCAAAGGCCGCTATCAGGCCTTTCTCAGCTTCGCGCCAGCTTGGAACTGCTCCAATTCTGTTGGAAGATAAAGAAAAAGGCTTTGGGTTTATTCGTCACAACAGTCGTCCACCAAAGCCGAGGTCTGTTGGAGTTACTGAGATTCGGGGCCCGTATTACTCAGTGATGGGGAAGCGATATCTGCAGGATGTCCTCGAGACGTGAGTTTGCCTGGTGATGGAAGATATGAAAGTACTGACAGACTTAGGATGGGCCATCATGTCGATGGACTCAAGTTCGCTGGTGGTTCATTCTCCCTCTTCCCAGAGGACAAGCTCAAAGAACTCATTAATCTTGCTCACGAGTACAATGTCTACGTCTCTACTGTAAGTCTCATTGCAATCCTCGGGACTTAAGCCTTACTGACCACATTTCAGGGCGGATGGATGGAGCACGTCCTTCTTCAATCTGATCCCGCCTGGGCCGTGGACCAATATCTCAAAAAGTGCAAACAACTCGGCTTCGACGTGATCGAAATCTCATCAGGCTTCCTCTCCATCCCCCAAGACGACTGGCTCCGCATCGTCGATAAAGTCCACTCCGCCGGTCTAATCGCCAAACCCGAATGCGGCATTCAATTCGGCGCTGGCGGCGACACAGAAGCTTCTGAGCTCTCATCCCTAGGAACATCTGATCCCTCCAAGATAATCCACATGGGCAAACGCTTCATCGACGCTGGTGTAGAGCGCATCATGATTGAGAGCGAGGGCATTACAGAGAATGTCAAGAGTTGGAGGACGGATGTGATTCAGCAGATTTTGAGAGAGCTACCGCAGGAGAAAGTCATGTTTGAGGCGGCGGATCCAAAGGTGTTTAATTGGTATGTTAGAGAGTTTGGGACTGATGTTAATTTGTTTGTGGATCATTCGCAGATTGTGCAGTTGTCGTGTTTGAGAGAGGGAATTTGGGGACAATCCGATACGTTTGGATCAGTTGTTAATTACAGGCCTTAAGATTGTTGGATTTGTTGATTGATGTGTAGGTTCGTTGAGGTTGGACAAGCGATTGGTTCGTCTAAATCGTGATGCCATCATGATGCACTGAGTAACCCCGCGATGGGGCTGGACAATCTCGATGGATGCACTGCACACTGACATCATTGCTTGGAGATATAAATAACATGTCATGGTCATTTCAATTTCTTCATTCATTCATAAACACAGAGAGTCTGCTACAGGAGAATTGTAATTACTGACCACAATTAAACAACATGTCTCAAGCTGGTAAAGATGGCTCATTCGACCCTGTTCCTGAGGCTCAGGCACAGAAGCTTCCCGGGTACGCACGCGATCAGTTACCGTGCTTCGAGCAAATAACTGACATTAAAGTACAGAACTGAGAAGGCCATGAACCCTACAAGCGAGTCGACCAAACTCGAAGGCAAGAATGAGTTCCACGAGTATAGAGCCGCCAACAAGCTCGAGGGCGCCAAGGCTCTTATCACCGGCGGAGAGTAAGCTGCGACAGCCTTCCCGAAATAGACACTCACAATTGACATCTGAAGCTCCGGCATTGGCCGCTCGGTAGCAGTCCTCTTCGCCCGCGAAGGCGCAGACGTAACAATCGTCTACCTCCCAGACGAACAAGAAGACGCCGAAGAGACCAAGCGCATGGTCGAGAAAGAAGGCCACAAATGTCTTCTCTTCCCAGGAAATCTCATGGACAACGAGACCTGCAAGAATGCAGTTCAGAAGCATGTTGATGAGTATGGCAAGATCGATGTCCTAGTGAATAATGCCGGGAAGCAGTTGATGTGTGAGGACTTTAAGGATATTGATCTGGATGATGTGGAGAGTACTTTCCGGAGCAACATTCTCCAGATCTTTGCTATGACGAAGTATGCGCTTCACCATATGGAAAAGGGCGGCTCGTAAGTCTCTACCTCATTGTATGAGCTTGGCTAATAAGACAGTATCATCAACTCAACATCTACCATCGCTTTCAGAGGAACAGCGCATATGGTAGACTACGCATCCACAAAAGGCGCCATCACCTCCTTTACACAGTCGCTATCAAAGCAGCTTGTAAAGAAAGGCATCAGAGTCAACGCTGTGGCGCCAGGTCCTGTTCATACTCCTCTGCAGCCTGCTTCTCGACCGGCGGAGCAGATGGAAGGATTTGGTAAGAATTCTCAGCTGGGAAGAGTTGGACAGCCGAGTGAGATCGCGCCGAGTTATGTTTTCTTGGCTTCGAAGGATGCGACGTTGTTCCACGGGCAGGTCCTCCATGCTTATCCGCTTGGCGACTAGAGGCTGCTGTAGGGATAGTTAGAGTAATTAATATGTATGTTTCGGAATGTGATTGAGACTGTTGGTGCATGTTATTGAGAAGCCTCACGGTGATTCGTGCCATCTTGTCAGATGCTTCAGCCGCAAGCAATATATAAGCCTCCGTCATCATCGATATGCCGAGCTGAAAGTGCGGTGAACTGAACACCATTCCCATATGCAGACGATGTGTCATTGCTGACCATACTTCAGCATTCGCAACAATCACAGAATGTAATAAAAGCCACGGACATCTCGATATCTGCATGTTCTTACAGGATAGGCATCCCCTCAGTTCTCAGCCTCAGCAGTCTAACTTGAGACGAAGCATCATCATCACTAACCCCAACATAAGACATAATAGCCGTATTAGTCGCTAGTCGCCAATAGTCTCATACCAGCCAGCCACATTTGGACAGCACCCAATTATCCTGAGAGCTGAAGGGCCGTTTGGTTCGTATTGGAGCCGCTAGGAACGGCTACGGCCCGTGAGATCTGATGTTCTAGGCTTGAATGGAACGCATCGATAGTTTCGTCAGTAAGAAAACGCAGTCATCTGCGGGGAAAGTTCATCACGGTATGTGATAAAAGTCTCAGGTGAGGCGGGGTTCGCTATAAGAGTCGATTTATCGTTTGTTATCACACTGCTTGGCTCAGCTAGCCACTTTGTTGGTGTAGTGATGGAGCTTTCCGGATGGGAACCTCCATAGCCAAACAAGCTAGCAATAGGCTCTGCATAAATAGAACGCAAGTCTCCAGCAAACAAAACTGTGGTTCTCAAGTGAAACAGCGCAGTATCTGCGACTGTTAGTTCATTTTCCATCATGTCTCTCCCAGCCGAAGAACATCACCTCCATACCCGTGCCTTCAAGCACACGTGGGCACGACACGTCGCCCAAAAAGGCTTTACCAGTAACACATAACATACACCAAATTTGCAAGGACTAATTTACTTAAGATACCATTAACATGTAATATGCACCTGATTTGTAAGGGTCAATTTACTTAAGATACCAGTAGCATATAAACCACTCAATTTGACACCACCTGGACTCAACCCCCTTCTTCTGTCGTTCTCCTTCTCAAGATACCAGTAACATTTAACATGTACAATTTAACACCACTTAAGATACCAGTAACATATAACATACACCGAATTTGCAGGACTAATTTACTTAAGATACCATTAACATATAATATGCACCTGATCACTCAATCGACCCCCCCTTTTCTGTCGTTTATGTTATATGTTACTGGTATTTTGAGTAGGAGTAACCTAATACGCTACTTAAAATACCAGTACTATAGAATACTATAAGGGCGGTAATTTACTCAAGATACTAGTAAAGGTACAGTATACTACTTATTTTAAGTTTGTAATAAGGCCAAGGCTGGGTGCCAGTTTAGCGTCAGTCACCTTGCATCACCTGTTGTTGGTTATTTTTGGTAAACTTCCAACACTAACTTCGCGGCACCAAACCCGCGCATGACACAATGCGGTGCTAGTTCAGTGCCAGCAATTCTAAGGCCGGTTTCTAAATTATAAAGAGCCATCGATATCTGTATTATACGCTGCCTTTAATTAGAACTCTCCGATCTATAACCCATTCTATAACTTCTTTGAAGCCCTATACTTACAGATAATATGTATAACAAAATGTTTTGCTCGCCTATCTATTTGCCACCTCAACAAATGAGGTATATGGCTCTAGAAGAACTCAATCGATTAGAGACCCTTAAACACTTTCAATGGGTCGATGCTTCTACAATCTTCCTACAAAAGGATGGCTCATTCTCACTTGATGTGATTAACAAAGCACCCTTTAGAGCGCATATAAAGAGAGCCTCTCTGTTTATTATCAATCTCTTTCCCTCACGAAGACCTAAAGCCCCAGAAGAAGAAGAAGAAGAAGAAGAAGAACAACAACAACGGCTACATGCTCGGCGCCTACTTCTGGTCTCACTTCTTGGCCATGCATGGCTCTGGGAAAGACCTAGGGTATTGAACAGTCAAGGCAATGTGGTTGACTTTAAAGAAAGAAGAGTACTTGCACCGACAGAGATCCTCAAGTTTCTATGCAAAGCAGACTATACATACCAAGAAGTATATAACTTTCTAGACAAGGTACAAGAAGTATCTCTTCATCAAGATTCATCTAGGTGGAATGCAAAGGCGGTTATTGCATGTCTGAGGTGGGATAGAATGCATGATATCTATGGAGAGGAGGGTCCGTGGTGTTCTTGTCGTCTTGAGAAGGAGCGCCACTACCATCTCACCACAAAGCTTGCTTAAGCAGGAGTCGAAACCTCGGTGTGGTGAACAAACTTGTTCTCTAAGCAGTGTAACCAGTCAATCAACTTTTTTAGAATTTGAGCTTGAATCATTGTTGCTTTAATGCTTGGTCTTGGCTAGAGTCTATGTTTACTTGTGATGCCAAATGCCTATCTTTTAGCAAAGCTCCAGCGAATAGTTACTGGCGCTGGACCGTTATCGCTCTGGGGCAGCTTCAGCGTCGGCAGTTGATATCCAGACCGTTGTCAGAAGTATCCCTGGTCCAGCTGTGTACAACCTAACTGGTGCCAATTTCAGCCCTCATAGAAATTCGGTCATTGTAAGTCCATTTTGCAACAGGTAACGAGTCCATCACGGCAGCAGAAGTCAGTCCTTTGGGTGTTTTTTTTTAGTAACCGTCTTTTAATGCATTATAATAAGGCCAGAATACTTGCACGCGGCGTGGAAATAGGAATGAGGCTTGGCCCGGCAACCCGGAATGGTGGGTCGCATGATTGTAGGCGCCGAAGGTCACCTCCGTGTGTGGGGCCGATTTTGCTCGGCCTTAAATTAGTATGCAGCAGTTGCATTGTGAGACAACAGCGGCTAACTTACGCGCTCAACATCAAGCAAATCATTAAACTTAGACATGCGGAAATACAAATAGCGAGGATTGGTCTGTAAGGTGTAGTTTCGTGATATTCCTTCCATTTCAATACGCACCTATAATTATGTCTCGTCATACACAGCTCCAGCAGATTGTTGATCAGCTTCATGTTGGAGATGCCCTGAACCTAAGGAACTCTTTTCCGAAAGATCCTATGCTCGAGAGATGCTATGCAATTCGCGTTAGCCCGACGAAGTATCTTTCCAAAGCCTTCAAATACCCTGTCACGCTATTGGCGGCGATGTTTGATACCGGATGCGTCATAAGTGGATCCCGCGCGCTTGACTACTTCATCCCCGGTTCAGCCACTGTCGAGTCTGATTGGGATTTTTATGTCCCTGGCTATAAAGAATCAGTTGCAGACATGATCCACGCCCTTTCCAAGTGTGGTGTTGTCTGGAATCTTGAGGGCGACGCCATCACGGCTGCCATATCACAGCATGGTTGCGTGACTATCAAACGAGTCGTGCTGGAATCGCTCTGTTCCTGGATATCAGGACTAGAACCACCCGAGGCCTCGGAGTTGATGGGACAAGCATTATATGAAATTGTGTCTGAGTTTGAGAGAATTCGAGGAAATGAATGGCCCGCAACATATGTGGCTACCCATCACATCGACGGAAAGATTTCACTTGAGCCAAACGAAGAAGACAAGCCCCAATGTGATGGGCACGCTCCCCCCTATCTTGACGCCGCTGGACACCCCTTTAGCATGTTGCGAGGAACTATCCAAACAAAGGATGGATGCCAGCCGGTTCAACTCATTGTTGGATGTCACTACTCTGGCATCAAGAGTTGCCTTTCCTTCATCAAGGACTTTTACGCCAGTCATGTACAGTGTTTCATCAGTGGATGGTGTGCAAGTCACATGTACTACCATCATGCCAGCTCCAAGAATCCTGTGCGATGGGAGTCGAGCTTTTTTCTGAGCAATGCCAGGATACCCATCGAAAAGGCGATCCAGAAGTACCGGAGTCGAGGGTATGAGTTTCGCCGTGCAGATGCCATGGAACCGACCGCTCGACGCTTAGATGATGACAAAACTTTCTTCATTGACTTTAGCGACATCTATCGTCCGTTCTTAAGGAGATCTAACCTCGATCTTCTTGATGTGTGGGTTATTGATCGACGCAAGAATCTGAATGGCGTGCAATGGGTCGAGTTCGATAGAAATATTTTTGACATGTCAAGTTACATGGACAAGTGTCTCAGACGACAAGACTCATACGCAGTAGCAGCATACAGTCTTCCTCTGGTTCGTCTCCGCCGCCTTGCAGACATTATAGCTTTCAATGATCCAGGATCAAATGACCTACGGGATCGATCATTTCGAAGCTCGATCCGGAAGACAATATCGGGTACGAGATGGCACGTCACTGAGGCGGCACGATCTGGAACCATTTACTGTGCCCTTCGCGATGCTAACCCCTGGTCGTGGGTTCTTTAAAAAGGGCATGCGGTTTACTTCAGACGGAGGTTGGGGGCGTCAGGCTACGCCCAGGTCGGCTTTAAGATTACAATATATATGTGCTATTCTTTTCTCCTATAGCTGTTCTCACTAGCCGTATCGCCATAGCTGCACTGTGACTTCCTAGGAAGCCGGGTCGTAACGCTCGCCCGACGGCAGGACAAAGACAGCATACAACCGCGTTAGTAAGCTTTTTGACGACCACGGCTAGCGGTAGTGCCGCCGGAGTACATGTAGCTTGATGTCTTCTCCCAACAGAAAGGGCACCATCCTCCTCCTCCATGAAACGTGGGATAGGGTCCTGCTCATGGACGTGGACCTCCTTTTCCCTCTGAAGTACTTAAGGAGTTAAATCCCCGTTCTTCCTTCACCATCCTTCTCCTCCTTCATCCTCTCCCTCTACTCGCCCTCCCCTTTCCTCACTCTATTTCTCCCATCAACTTATACCAGAGACTTCAAGGAAGCCCTTCTCCATAAACATGACGAATCCCCCCATGGAGTCACACCTGGCATGACTCATGTGTGGCTGTTGGTTTTGCTTCCCCCGAGAGCCCACCTCTCTCTATTCACTGGTGTCTAGACAATGAAAAAGCCCCTTTCTGTCACGCGCGTAAGAGAACCACGGCAAAGATGGTCGTGCCGGCACGTGAGCACTCAACTGAGCTTATGGAACCAGATGGATATTTGACTGAGCGCACGAAGCTGGACGGACAATCGGCAGAGTCCCTGAAGCCGGACTCAAAATTGGACGGCCCTCTGGAGGCAGATGAAAACTCGGCCAAGCCCCTGAACCTGAAGGAGCGCCGGAAGATATGGATGTCTTGAACGTGGCCCATGACGCCTTCAATGTCATTGCCTTCGTCATCCTTCAGAGCGGATGTAGAGATGGGCAGAAGATGTGGTATAACATCGAGGTTGAGGTGTTCTGGATGTTAGATGATGGCCCTTTGGGGGAGAAGGCGCGAGGAATGTTGGATGAGCGGTTTGGTCGTCAATTTCTTATTGATTGAGTTCAATTTTAGGTTAATGTTTGTGCGGCTTATCTCAGAGGATGTGTTATGACAATGGGCTTGAGGAATTCTAGAGGTTGCATGATGGTGCTTTAGGAGAAAAGGCACGGGCGATGTTGGACATTTTGGATCTTAAATGTTGACCAGTTAGAAATTATCATAACTGTTATTGAATCCCTACACAGATCCAATATGCAAAGGCATTCAAGTCTTGGCTGATGCCAGTAATATCTCACTTCTTGTTTCCACCGCAGAGGCCACAGTCATAGTCACCCATTTTACCGGATCCTCCACAGAGCTTGCATGTTTCATCCATCTTCTCCAACGATGAATCTCTGTAAGAAGTTAAGATAGCTCCTCTGTAATGCTACAAGTTAAACTGACCTTGTCAACGACTTCTATTACCGGGGCGTTTAAATAGTTGGGTGGTTTTAGTTAGCTAAAATGTAAATCGGGCAGCGACGCGGCTTTTTATTCTCATCCATGCGGATATAACCGAAGGCCAGAAAAAGGTCAGTCGTAATTTGCCCCGGGCCCCACTAATCCCGATCAGATGACACAAGCTTAAAAACCAATACAGTAGAAAGATTTCCCCTCATTTTTCCTCTGACTAAACTACTACATACAATTACCGCCAATTCGATGAACTTCACATGTCATGGTTGCACACGCCTCTTCAGCCTCGAGGAGAAGCTAAAAGTGCACAAGAATAGCTTTGCGGTATATCCACTCCCTGCTATTAGCCATAAGCGCCTAATAAATCATTTTTCTTTCAAGGGGACTATCACCACCGCATTACAGCGATTTTCGGCTAGTCTCGTATGAAAACTTAACCCAGGTCCAAAATACATCTTTATTAACTTATCAGACTGACTCGCCACACGAATTACTAAGAGCCCTCTCACCGAACCTGCACCATCTACTGCGAGCCCTCGAGTCCGACTTTACTGGATTCTCAGAACCATCTTTGCTACGAGCGTCCCTGTCCGAACTGTTACAAGCCCTTGAGCATACTCCCATACCGTGTCCGAATCCGCGTTGTAAAAGAAGCTTCGAGAGCGAAAAGAACTTAAGGCGCCACTACCGAATACGTATGGCATTTATTTGCTTAATTGAGGAAGTTGCTTATGTTCGACAGATGTGTACACTAACTATGACTGCCCTCATTGCACGAAGCCGTTGAGAAATGTTTCCCATGTGCACACCCATCCTGCAAGCTGTCCCGACCGGAATGGCGCTCAACTCACAAAAGAAGAGATCGACACCAGACAGCGGTTATTCGACCATTCCAATAATAAACTAGACGAAAAACGAGGACTCGTCCGTCCATCTCTAAAAAGAACGCGAGAAGACGAGGAGGGCGGAGGTGATGACGATGAACGTGGAGGCAGTAACGACACATGTGAAGAGCGCGGAGTTAGTAAAGGTAAGCGTGGAGGTAGTGATGGTATGTGTGGAGAGAGCGGAGGTAGCGATGAAGAGTGTGAGGGCTCGTTCCCAACTCTACCCCATTCCGGCAACCTGAGACCTGAACAGATGTCACCGTCCAGTGATAAGACGGCTCGGCAAAATACGGTCAGTCAGGAGGTACGGTGTTCTTCGACATACGAGAATGTCACAGCAGCTCAACAAGAATCTTTTTCATTCGGTCAAAACTCTCTCTTCGACAATGTTACATCTGGTGGTCCATCTGGTGGTCCTACCGTCATCATTTCAAGGAACGAAGCAACATCATCTTACAATATTGATAACATTTCCCATCTATGCCCATGGAGCGACACCGAAGTTACTGCTCGGGCGCCATCCACCACATATGGAACCCATACCGAAGGACTCGAACCGCAGTCAAACCGTTGGGCTCCGGGCGCTGTGCAGGCACCAGCACCAACGAACTATTCGCTCGTTGAAAATGATGTTAGATATGCGCAAGCACCGGCACTCTACAACCACCCAGTTGACCAGTTTACTCTTGACAATTTGTTCGGAACACAACACAACGACGAGATAACCACTGCTCACCCCTTGCCACTGGAGTATCTGGGCTATGGAACCCAGCACCATCCTCCGTGATCGCAGCCTTCGGATTTTTTGGGACAGATCGATTAATGAGGTGTCCGGAATCGTTACTCGGGTCATAAGTGGCTACATTGATGGTGGTTGTCTTCATGTGATCCACTCATAGTTGAGGATGAGTCCTCTTCGCTCAAGCTCCTGTAACTTTGCGACCATCGCGTCGCTTTTGTGTAACTGGATCTTCCTTACGCGGATGTCTGGATGTTGAATCTTGGATTTTGAAATAAACCCGATACAGATGCAAAAACCTTGATGGACGCCAAAGCCCGTTTGGCTATCAGCTAAAACACTGCGAACCATGAGAAAGTCAGAACAAGCATTCAAGGCTTTAACAACTCACATTCCACCCTCGTCCATGTTTATCTCTCTTGCAGGAATGTTCATCATCCTTAGCTTATCGTGGTGAATAGCAAGAATACCCTTTTGCTTTGATATATCCTTATCAAAAGAACCCTCTAATGATTGCAAGTGAGATGTCTCATAGATTATAGCAGTCGAGTTCGAGCACCATAGCTGAACCACAAGTGACAAAGTCGAGGGGAAGCCTGAATGGAAGAAGAACGCATGGTCGGGGGAATGCTTATCGCTATACACCTTGACATACGCGAGACGGGGCTCGGGGAGTATAGAGTAGAGTATCTCATGTATTTCCTTGCAGGCTTCAGTGAAAGTCGGATGTAGATATTTGGTGATCGACTGACCTCGTCCGCTACCGTATGTTTCGCAATGAACTCGAGACCGGCCGGTGTGTCGATAATAAAGTCAAAACCACGTACTTCCTTTCCAACCTTGCGACTTTGGAGTGCAACACCCCCAGAGGCCCGGATTGCCTCCAGTGTATCTTCGAAAGGGGATGGCATCATGTTTCTTGACTTATCGCAGCATGCGGGCAATGAGGGGTAGGAGTCCACTCACCCAGGCCACAAAACTAATGATATCAAGATCAGGTAAGTGCATAAAGCAATCCTTCTATCGGGATTATTTGCTGAAATAGGTATAGTTAGATATTACAACTTGAGATATGTTTATAGGCCTGATATTTTCCGCACCAATTAGTGTTAAGGTACATAGGTACAAACTTTAGGTCCATCTGAGGGGACCACAATTTTACGTCCATCTGAGGGGACACAATTTTACGTCCATCTGAGGGGACACAATTTTACGTCCATCTGAGGGGACACAATTTTACGTCCATCCCAGGGGACACATTAGATACATAGGTACAAACTTTATATCCATCTCAGGGGACATAATTAAGCATAGGTATAAATTTTATATCTATTTTAGGAAATATATTTAAAATATAAGTATAAGGAATATTATAACTTATTTAAGTATATATTTTATATTAATTTCCAAAGATTTTTAAAAGGTGTAAATAAAATAGAAAAAAAGAATAACGTGGTTGATAAGTAAGT
>NJCR01002548.1:0-10768 GCA_002234235.1 Fusarium hostae | reverse complement strand
ATATAAAAATATAGTAGTTAAATATATTACATTATATATTTTAGCTATTTTAGAGTGAAATAGACCTTTTATGAAGAGTTTAAAAAAGGGCTTTTAAGGTGAGAAATGTAGTGGCTCACTCGCTTGTCTGGCTCACTCGCTTATCATATACGTTACTCTAAATATATTATCTAATCTTGTGATTTTGAAACGA
Organism: Fusarium hostae; assembly: GCA_002234235.1. Taxonomy (NCBI): domain Eukaryota; kingdom Fungi; phylum Ascomycota; class Sordariomycetes; order Hypocreales; family Nectriaceae; genus Fusarium; species Fusarium hostae. Next base: position 10,575 of record NJCR01002548.1, on the reverse strand, counting down.
TACCGCTCCGACGTATCTAGTATGAATCGTGGCCATATGTTTTCCCAAGTGGGGTTAACGAGGCCCTGGAGGGTGATGCAGACCCACAGACGGCATCATGACGATTACATTCACATGGGATGATTGTACGTTATGCCGTTAAAATTTAGGCCAGATAGTCGTTTGCAGGTTGAATTTTGGGAAACTACTAATCCGATGGCGAGCCATCCTTGGGTGCTTAGTAGTGGCTCTGAACATACGTTCGGAAGGCGTGTCGTCGGGGTCAAACTCGAGCAGCTTTCGGAAGCATGGTAGCGTAGCACAGACCATCTCTCTGGTGATGGAAATAACCATTCACGTAGGAATGGTCAGGCGAAGACGACAGTTTGGGCTACACGACAATTTATAACAGAAGAGTAGGGTATCTCGATGAGGACAACTATGCGAGCGGAAACGAGGGTCCAAGTACAAACTACAATTGATGGTAAAAAGGCGTAGGAACGACGTCCAACTCATTCCCATAGGTTCTTGTCCTTATCAAACTTGGGAAGGTGCACCTTACTGACGCCAGACGAGAGATCTAGGCCTCATGTTCATCTCGCTTAGCTACTGAACTCCTGGGGGCATTCTCGCGTTTACTTTGGTAGAGTGTATCAGTTGCATGATGATGGGGGACCGGCCGACACTGCTGCCTGGAGGTTTAGGGCGCAAATCTGGGGAAGTGGAGACAATGTGACAGTGCGAGTCGTAAGTACTATCGCTGAACTTCGTCAGATAAGTACGCTAGTTTCCGGGCTAACAGTCATGTACAGAAGCGTACACAGTGTGCACATATACTTAGGGCGATAAGTTGGACCTTTTCTTGAGATGAAGTCTTTGCTTGAGCTGGAAGAAGTGGGTCTATGTCATTACGCACGTCATTACCATGTATTGCTTATCAGACCAGACATTGTAGATTGATACTGGCATTGAGCAAGTAATCGTGAGTGTACAGTATGACAGATTTATGAAATACTTTTTTTGAAGTCATATATATGAGGCAAAAGAGAAGCCCATGATTTTCTCAGTAGAATTGGAATGGGTGCTAGTTCGTGTGTATGGTACCGATAGCCGGAGCGGAATAATTCCGAAGATCCATTCCGCTGTCCAATAAAACGTGAGCTAATCTAATCTCTCAAGTCGCGTATTCCCCCTTAAGTTACTTCCTGATCATGATAGCCATGGCCAACGCTGCATATCCATCAACGCCTTACTACTGCATCACACAAGCTCGCTGTAGACTCTGCCAATTCTTACTGGAAGATGGAGAGCCAATTGTTGCAGGTGCGTAATACACACACTATCCTTTTGTCATTCGACTTATCGTACTGACTATCTCTCAGACGTTGGCGACGAGGGAGTTTCCTGCGAGTTTTCGTTCCACCGACGCACAACCTTCTACGACGATGAGCTCGATATCAAACTGCACATGTGCCTCGCCGACGAATGCAGGTCTCGTACCAAAGCCATAGTATGCTTCCACACCAGCTGCTATGAATTCCGCTTCTACGCGATAACGCCCGAATTCCTCGCCGCTACACACTACGCTTTTCCTCCGCCTTTGACTGAGGAGCGCCGACGAACTCAGTATATCCGACAAGCTCTCACCTACAAACTGCAACAGGCAAAACTCTGGCCTCGAGAGCTTCCCACAGAACTATGGGCCATGGTCGCTAGTCTTTTCTTGCAAGAATGCGCCACCCTCACGGCACAAGAGCAGGTGGATGGGTGCAACAGTGACAGTGCTGCAGATATTACTTTGGATCTAAATCAGCCTGTATACGCAACGTATGTAAAAATCGACGGCCGATCCTATATCAAGGCCCTCAGAAACGAGGCTCGAAACAAAACAAAAGGGGAAATCTCAATCCGATTGTCTACCCCTATCGTACAAGACGGAGACACGGACAAAGACATGTTTGTGGCAGAGGATCATCTCGGCATTCGTCGAATTTTCTTTGTCTCGCCTAAACACGTCGAACAATGGTGTCGTGCTCCCCCAAGTGTGCCAGGCGCGTGGTGGAAACACATGCCTCAGTATAACATACCCTCCACCATGGTATTCAAGACTGATGTCGGTAGTTTAACACCTGAGGTATCATTTCAAGCTAACGTAAATGTAGGGGTTCAAAATTCGCGACATCGAAGGTCTGCAAAAGGGGTCCCCCGTCTGGCAACTTCCAGTTTCCATTACACCCTCGGTGATTGACCTCTTAACGCTGGAGACACCGAAAGAATACCCAAATGGCCTCCGAATGCGCTTTTTCGATTGCAATTCGCCCGATATTCTTGGATACTTTGTGGCTACTGATGGAGCCAGGACATTCAGTGTCTTATCCCATAAGCAAGGCCAAGAAGTAGACGCAAGTTTGTTCGAGGAAATCGACGGCCCCATCTGCTTTTGGATGTACATGCCCATTAGCAAGGGCGAATATGTTACTGACATCTGTAGGCGGGCAGGGCGCTTGATACTTCAGATTGAAACCGTCGGGCTAACGGTACGATCTCTTCTCACCTGTCTCATGCTAGGCTAGGCTAATGAATTATGTTAGTTCACCACGAATCGAGGACGCACCGCCGTATTCGGACTCTACGGACATGCGGGTGTTTACTCACGACGCGTTGCTGCCTTGCTTCGCAAGCCGTCCCGTGTCTACTACAATCAGCCCGGTGCCTGTGGCACACTTAACGTAGACTTTATTGCTCTAGAGGACAACGGTACTACTACCCAAGACAACATTCCAAGCATGCCTGTATCTGTCTCTCCTTGTCCCTATACGCAGAGCAACGAAATTTGGGTACACACCTCGTGTAGCATGCGACGCCTGACCGGTATTCAACCATGCATCAATGCCTCCGCCTCTCACCGGCCGGTTGTTGGCATGCTTCTCTATTATCATGACGGTCACCGCGAATCTATTGGTCAGTTCCGCCTAGACTGGAGCATCGAACCTTTCGTGGTCGGCGAAACCGATAAGCTGTACATTTCTGGCAAAAGGACCAAGAAAAGCTGGGGTTATGTGGCGAGTGTCACGACCCAGGCGCCTCTGGATGGAGGAGAAGGCCATTGGCTTGATGTTGCGCAAGTTGGAGTTTTAGAGTGGTGGTTCTCATCTCGGCATACTGTTCTCTTTTATGACAACGTCCGGCTCAATTAAACTGTCGACTGGCTACTTAGGAGCATAGACCAGAAAGTCCTGTCAACATTACAGGATGGGCGCTTGCTGTTTTGTACAATGTGCAGGCGGCCTGGCCACACCTGATGAGTATATCCACTACCCAATTTTTCTACGGCTGAAGTAGGTTGTCTTTCTGCCGTGGTAAAACCAGACCCTTTCTCCCTGGTACTCGCCCGTCTCCCAATTCTCTTTCCTAGTCGACCTCCGTTTGTTATTGATATCGCGGAATACATACTCGTCGGGGGCCCGAGAAAAACCATGGGTGATCCTTTCGACCCTGACTTCTACAGGCTGACCTCCGATAACATTACCGCTATAGCTAGAAGGACCAGCCTCCACCCCATAGTACTGGTCCTGGTTTTGGGTCGGCATGCCCGACATATAACTCTCGGACGCTCCCCATTCCGCATCGTTCGAGGTCAACAGGTCCAAGGACTGACTGGGAAGGACAGGAGCCTGACGCAGCGGGTAACCGTTCTTGATGCTCTGGATCGCATCAGGGAAAACGCTAGCCGCAGGCGAGTTGGCATCGATGTATTGTCTTCTATCAGCTTGAGCAGCAGTTCCGTGCATGGGAACCAGTTGGCCACCGCGTGCATCAACGAACCACATGCGGAACGACACTCCAACCGTTGTCATGGCCCAAATCCACATCAGACCATCCCTCTGGATACAGCGTCGAGCTGCATCAAGCGCCTGATCCTCAACTTCCTGCACACTGCCACTTGGACGCTTGCATTCGACCCAGAGCAAAGCTGATAGGGTGTGGTTATCCTGGTCATAACGCTTTACCACCATGTCTACCCGTCGCAGCGATCCATCGGGCGAGGACTCGGGGGTTACTGAGTAGATATCCGGCTCGTAAAAGGCGCGTTGCAGAACAGCCATCCAGAAAGCTGAAGACTTATATTCAATGTCGTCAACGGCCTCCTCGTAGTGTTTTCGCAGCAAGCCACTTTGGATAATCGTCATGCTTATTGAAACTCTTGAAGACTTGCTTGGTTAATTGAAGTGACGGTTGGAGATGGGATCGATAGCACTTCGTAGTGAAGTTTAATAAATGGTACGGGAATGGCCTTTGTAAGCAGATGCTTGAAATGAGATGCGTGATGATGTGGTCATGTACCGGCTCCAGCATCCAAAGGCAATCTTGTATACGTTGTAATTGCCCTGATGTGCACCCATAGATAGTAAGCGCCGTACCCTGGCTAGCGCGAAGCTTCAGGTTTATACGAACCTGAAACCTGGCGCTTGTATAGGCGCTTTGGTGTCTTGACAGACGATCATATGGCGCGCGCTTACAAGACATGACCTTGCGCAAGGTGATCATATTGTCAACTCTAAGCTTATAGATCTTTATTGTTTGTAATCAGCTAGAAGTATTCTCAACTCATACTTTTATGGTAAGAGCCGGGAGACTAGGATTGATTACGCGCCCATGTACCCAGATATTCTTCGACCATCATGCAAGAATAGGTTTGAAGGAAGGATGGTCATTGCCACGCAAGAAGCAAGGTCGATTGACTGTGACTTCAAGCTGGGTTTGGAGACAATGAGCCGGGCACCACTCTCCACGGCGTCTCCGGCGTCCCCCCGGGCTGGTCCCACCACTAAGATGAATAAATTTAACGCTCGTCCCATGCAATCGCCGTCTGAAGCACGGCGTCAAAACTACCATGACATCTCGTCTTTGTTAAACTTATTGACAAAAGCAGCAGAAACACTCACTGTTTTGGGATATTCTTGCGTTGTCGCCACAAAACTCACCTTTGTCGATTTCACATTTATCGCGCTGCTCTTAAAGTGCTGCCTTGCCTGAACGTGTAATCAAGCACCAATCAGAATTTCAAGCTAACTCCCTGTCAAAGTCAAATCTACCCATCCCCCGCTACCATACTATACACGAAGCAACTCGTCGGTATTCATAATAAGGCGAGACAGGAAGCTCCATTACAGCCAATACCTGCAATGCAGCAGAAGGCTTGTTTCTTTGAGAGCGAATCCTTAATACAAGTCCCTTAGTCAGGTCTTAGCTATCTTCGCGGAGCGGGCCGGTCTGCCTGACAGCGGCTTGATTCTGACATGGTTTGCGGGGTAAAGCGTGTCACTTCACAATTGAGGGAACATACGACAGCCAATGATTGCCCATTCGCTTCCCCTCACTTCCACGCCGCAATTGTCCTCTCGTACCACCAAGTGACTCACCGAGCCGCTTTTGACTTGCTCGCCTGCACTTGTCAGTCTGTCACAAGTGCCACTGAACGCCCGATGGCCCTGTGCTTCCATCGCTGCGGGGTCAGCCGCCCGCCATCAAGCCCTGTGTGGTCAATCTGTGCTGAGGGGCTTTTATGGCTGCAGCCGGTCAAGCAAGCCGTTTTGGGGGTTTTGACAGGGTTTCCATCAAAACCGAAAACGGCCATAGACCAAGGCTATTTTCTCTTTCCTCGGAGAAAGACTAAACTCTGTTATCCATCCCTTCAGTGGCCCTAACGCCCACTACACGGCAGAGCCATGCTTTCGGAACGGGCTAAATCGCACTGGAGCAATGCTACGAGTGTGAGCGAGATGATCTAAACCAAGGCCATTTTTAGCTTCTGCCTTTTCCGGAGAAACAGCAGGCATCTAGGCCGGGTTGAATTTGATCATCTCCTTGTACATAAGGTCATCATGAAGCCGTTTCCTACTTATTTGCAGCGACAGGGGATTAGTACACTAAACCAATTTCCGTTTCTAATTTACAATGGATATCATTTTGTACATATTGTAAAAGAGATTGAGCGGCATGGTAGAATGTGGATTCAGGGCCACACCCTGACATGGGGGACGCAGGACAGTCTCCAATCATGAGGGCGCCACATTGCTGCCTAAAATACATGCATCTACACTTTAGGCATTAAGCACTATATCCCCGCTTTCACATTCCAAGAAGTCGACTACGTCCTAGCACTTTTTAAAGAAATTACTAAGGGTGCCAAATATTTTCGATATTGGCACTAACAAGTCAGAGAGGAACATCTTTTAGTAACGCAACAGCGACCCTGTCAAGCCTGAACCTCATTTTCACCTTCAGTCATTTGGCGATACAATGAATGTCGGGGTCGGCGTGGGCGATTTCATCAAAATCCTAGAGCTTGCTATTCAAGCTCGGAAAAGATTTGTGGACGCCCCTAGCCAGTATGATGGGATATCAAGGGAGTAGGCCAATATTGCTCCCACGCTTCATGCATCTACTCATTCGTTCTTGACTGGTAGCCTCAGAAACTTTTCGCATGCCGTCCAAGATATTGACGTCCTGGTATCGGGATGTGAGCCTGATCTCGAGCAGCGAGCAGCTCTACAAAGAATCAGCGACAACTCCATCAGTCTGCTGAATAACCTCCTCGAGAGGCTTGATAAGTATCGAGAAATTGGAGCCAGCAGTAAGAGCATGACGCGGCGTGTGAAGAAAACTTGGAAGAGGTTGAACTGGGATCAGTATGACATTCAGGATTTTCGAGACCGGATGGCTTTCCAGCTTACTTTACTCAACAGAATTGAGAGACAGCTATCCAGGTATTTACGATGCATTTTCGTCAACGTTTAGTGTACTAAGATGAGTATAGTCGAGTATCGTCCAGAATTCAACAGGACGTTCATCATCTCACTGAGCGATCGAGTCAACAGGAGCGAGATGAAATCCTCAAATGGATTGGAACTGTTGATCATGGCTCACGTCAAAGCAGTCTATTTGATGAACACCAAGAGGGAACCGGTGAATGGTTTCTCCTCTCTGAAGAATTCCAGGAGTGGGTTGAAACGAAAGATAGAATGTTGTTCTGTCCAGGGCTCCCAGGAGCGGGAAAGACAATCCTGGCCTCCCTTGTGATCGAGTATCTCATAAATCTCTGCGAGAATGAGAGAAATGGTGGTATGGCTTATCATTACTGCAACTACAGGCACCAAGACAACGAAACCGTCAATGTCATTCTCTCGAGTATCCTCAAGCAACTTGCCCAATGCTCGGCTTCTTTGCCAGACGCAATCAGCATTCTGTATGGCAAACATAAGGATAAGGGTACTCGACCTTCGTTAAAAGAGATAGTCAGTGCCTTGAAGTCTGTGGCGTCTCTTCATTCCCGAGTTTTTATAGTTGTTGATGGTCTTGACGAATGCCTTGTGTGGAGAGACATTGTGGCTCAGCTTCGAGACTTGCAAGGAGCAAATATCTTGGCAACCTCTCGGGCAATCCCCGGCATTGTCGGCGACAGGGAGTTGGAAGGAAGTAAGATACTGGAGATACATGCAAGGGATGCTGATGTTCGCGAATACCTCAATCATAACATGCCGAGGTTTAAGAAGTTCGTCTTGCGTGACCGGCAGCTTCAAGAAGATATCCGCAGAGCAATCTTAAAATCGATCGGAGGGATGTAGGTCGATTCTCCTCTCATGTAGCGACACAATTCGACGCTAACCCCGATATAGGTTCCTCCTTGCCCGCCTTTATGTCGACTCTTTAAGAGAGAAAAACTCTGTCTCGAAGCTTAGGAACGCACTCGCCGCCTTACCAACCGGATCATCAGCATACGACAAAGCCTACCAGGATGCAATGGAAAGAATAGAGAGACAGCACCAAGAACAGACAGCAGTTGCCAGAGACGTCCTAGCATGGCTTACATTTGCAAAGAGACCGCTCAAGATCGCAGAGCTCCGAACAGCAGTTATCATCCAGGAAACAGACTCAAGCCTTGACGAGGAGCGACTAATGGACATCGAGGACATGGTCTCCGTCTGTGCAGGCTTGGTGACGATAGATAAACAGGACGAGACGGTGACTTTAATTCATTACACTACGCAAGATTACTTGAAGCGGACACGAGCAGATTGGCACCCGGATGCTAACGCTGCAATTGCGACATCATGTCTCACCTATCTTTTATTCCCTATCTTTGACGTTGAAGTCTCGGAGATGAACGAGTATCTACAAGGCAAAAAGGCAAAAAGGCAGCTTTATCCGCTGCTGGATTACTCTATTAAATATGGTGCGGCGCATGCCCACCTTGCTATAACCAAGCCACCCTCCATCGCTAGGTTTCTTTCTTCAGAATCGAAAATCACTAGAAATTGGTTACTACTGATGGCAAACTACAGGAATAAACAGGGAGAGGATACTGCGGAATGGCTCATAGAGCAAGGCGTACGCATCAACGTATGGGATGCAGACTGGAGAACCCCATTACACTATGCCGTCCTTAATGGCTGGGAACGATGCGTTCAGCTTTTGCTGGAGAGAGGAGCGAGCCTAGACCCAGACGTCGAGAACATGACTCCTTTTCACTACACAGTTAATAACGATGCGGAGAAGATCGCCGAAACCTTCCTCAACGCCGGAACCTTCCTCAACGCCGGAACGCCGGTAGATATGCCAGTTACAAGAGAGACCTACATACGCATTTATCAACAGGACAGAGTTGAATATGTTATCAAAGGTGGCGAGCAAAGTGCTGCCCGAAAGTCCAGCACTGACAAGGGCTTGACTCCTCTACACCTCGCTACCCTGACGGGTAGTCAACGGATGACGAAGTTCCTGTTGGATCACGGTGCCAATCCAAACTTTCCTTCGGACAGTGGCGAGACACCACTACATCTAGCACTAAGGCGGGATTTATATGGCCCTAAGTGGCCTGGCATTGTTGACTTCTGGAACGATCCAGAATCCCGAATAGAGGTTGTCCTCGACCATATCGAAATAGATGGTAATGAGGACGAATACTGCTCAATCAAGGATTGGACCCTGAAGGAAAGGTCGGTGATCGTTGACCTTCTTTTGGAAAACCCCGAGGTTGATGTTAACACCCAAGATATTTTCGGCATATCTTCATTGCACATTGCATCCCGTAGCAAAGACTGCTCCGAGTCCATCACCCAGAAGCTCATCGACAAAGGTGCCAAGATCTCATTGCGAACAAAGAAGAACAAGACACCATTGCATTTCGCTATCAGGAATGGGAACACGAGTGTTGTTTCTAAGCTCCTTACTCTTGGAGCCAATCCCATGGATGACGATGCCAATGGACTCAACGCTCTGCATTATGCGGCACAACAGGGCCATCTACAGATAATGCAGGATATATTGAACCGCATTCCGGACTTGTCTTTGGAAACATTCCTGAAATCAAAAGATAAACAGGGACAGAATGTGTTACATCATCTGTTATGCAACAATGCTAATGTTGACATTGCCGTCGCCAGATATGCCTTGGAGCGGTTCAATGGCATTCACGATCTTGACAATGATGGGATGTCGCCAATGGCCTTATATCTCAGCGCGTTGGTCCTCTGTGCGTACCAGGGTGACCTAGAATTGTTGGATCTTATGTTCGAATATGGAGCAGACCCAGCTTTCAAGACGGCAGAAGGATAAATGATGGGTTTAGGTTGTCGGTTTTCGTTGTGTTTGGAAGGGCTCAGCCAATCAGACCGCGAATAAAACGAACAGTCTCCACCCAGCGCGCGATCCCTGCTCAATAGATGGTGAACGATAAGACATGATAAGATAAGGGGAAAACCCGAAGAATGTAATAAAATATTAATCCGGGCTAATCTGGACAGATGCAACCCTTATCCTTGGAGAAAGCGCCTCTTCATTTCCTTCACGTTTTAGAATCATACTTGTCCAATGAAAATCCTAGATTGAGGTACCGAAAGTTTCGTTTCTGTAGATAATTTCTTGGACTTTAATAGGTGGCTGAAAGAAAAAAAAGCAAGCAATCCATTCACAAGTAGATATTTTAAACCATGCAGGGGAAAAATCAAAGTAAAAGGGGCTGCTGCATCAGAATCCGGGTCAACATTATTGGCAAGGAGTAATGAAATAAAAATACTTGCAAACTCAAGAGGCTACCGGTATTTGAGGCTTGGAAACCCGCCTGTGAGAAAACACTCTGTTGCATTTTCGGAAGATGGGTCGTCGGGCACTCTCGATCGAAGAAAAGCGAGCACGTGCTCGAGAACGCATACGAAAGCGGAGGCTTAAGCAGCATCTAGAACATCGAAGGCAACAGAGCGGTTGCGCCCAACAGTATTCGCACCAGTCGGGCGTCTATCAGGTGGACAACGCCAACAATACAACCCCAGTTGCCGGAAGTATGATTGCACCTGATCCCAACGACGCTTTTCCCCATCACTGTTGTCCCTCACTTTATCTTTATCTTTATTTTTATTTTCATTTTTATCTCTCATACTCCCGCTCACATGATTGACGTTTTCTTCTAACCCGACTCCAGTACGAACGAGCATACTTCATCCTGAGGAAACTACCCTGTATCCACGCAATGCTTTGGAGGAACCATGGGTTCGCAACTCTCTCCTGTAAAAAATTTCCTTGGCACCCGCTGTTAGC
>NJCR01002541.1:0-15081 GCA_002234235.1 Fusarium hostae | reverse complement strand
GGTCCAGACCATTAAGACCGGTCCGACCATGGTCTTGAGAAATCCTCAGACCAGACCAAGTCTTGGCGGTCTAGACCAGACCAAGACCAAGTCAGACCAGACCATTCCGATCACTGGTTCCAATGCCTGCGTCGATATGAGAGATTAGGAACACAAGACTCATAAATTGCTGTTCCCTCCCTGAATGCGCCTGGTGACTCATAACTAATTCACAGATGCCAGCCATCACTTGGACAACGATGGGGCTTCCAAATAGCAGTAGCGAATGTCTGAAGTACTTAGAGCTCCCTCAGGAAATCAGACCATAACGGCCTTTAAGCGGAGACAATATGTTGGCGGCCCTCGTGACCTCAATAACTTCCGTGAATGGGCCACTGTTTGTGGTCAAGCGGACACCTTCACCTCAATCACTGGAGCTTGTTACAGTCCCCGGAAATCCTTAACTGCATCTACTTAAAGACGAAGAGGTACTGATGACCATCTTGAGAGTATAGTCACGGTATAAAAGTGATGCAGTTGACGATCACGTCCCCACAGCATGGTGATGTCCGACCCAGCGCATGGATCATGAATCGAAATGGACTAAGCGATCAAGTATAAATAGACCTAAAACCTCGAATATTTCCCAACCCAAAAACCTTAACAACAACAAACCTTCGACATACAACCAACGCCTACATTAAAGACATAACCATGCCTTCTGGATCTCGTTCCAAGACCGACCAGGGAGCTGCTGAGTGGTCCTGTGACCACAACATCGAACTTGACCTCATCAACGACAGGAGAAGATTTGAAGCTGCCTTGAGAGGAATTTATCCTCTCGGGTTCAAGGTTAATTACAAGTACAGCCCCGACACCTGCCATGTTACTACGCTTGCGAAATCCACGGAGCCAGCCGACCTGCAGAGAAAGCTCCAAGATGATGGTGTCATTCTTCAGGGCTGAGAGGAATGGGAGGCACAATGGAATACCCAGTGTTGTAATGAAGGAAGAGGCTCTTACAACCAATGCTGTTTTGGGATACTAATTAATACTGAACTACCCATACTTATGAGGAACCACCGAATTTAAGACTTCAGGGATAATAAGAGTGAAGGAATGCCGTGAGATGTTCAAGCTTTTATACCAGGCGCTGCCAGAGTGAAATGTAACGACTTTAGTACTGAAAATCTGAAGAAAGGATAAAGTTCACTTGGTCTTGGATACTCTGAGCTCTTCACGCTTACGAAGCTCCGGGAAAGTGAGGGAAAGTGATGGCCATGTCTCCCAAGGGTCGTGACAACTTGCCATTGAGAACAGCACTGAAACTATCACAGACACAGTATGTCCTACATAGATAGAGAAAAGTTGAGAGTAAGGTTCTGTGCGGTGATTGTAAGTTCACAGCCACAGGCTATAAATAACACAGAAATAGATAGCACAACGATGTACAACTACCTACGTCAAACGCACAGGTATTTGAAATCGCTATACAGTAAGAATGACTGCAGAATCCAAGTTAGGAGACAACACAATGTGGCACAAGTTTACAAGGCATATCCTAGAATGTTTTGTCGACGAGTACTCTAAACTGGAGAAAGGCTTGAAGGAATTTTTCCCTGGTGGAATTGATATCACATTTGAGAAGGAAACCCAAGATCATACAGTACATTACAAAGTTATCGGGCTCAGAGACAGCCCCGATAATATAAACCTGCAAAAATACCTCATAGACGGTGAATATGTTTTACGGGATTGAGAAAGGGGGCAAGGGGAGGGGGAAGGCAACAGCAAGGCCCGCAGGCCATGGTAGGAGAGATTCAGTTGTTTTCTACAGTTGACTTTACATAGCCCTACACAGCTGAATCTACCTAAGCAAATGTATAATTAGTACAGCTTTAATCTGAAGTTTCAGTGTCTTCAAGGTTGAGTTGAGAGAAGCAGGAGAGATCGGAAGAGCTCTGAGCAATAGAGATGCGTGAAAGCGCACCATGTTTAAAGCACTGACCTAGTACCCCTCAAGAAGGTATGGGGTTGTAATGAGCGAGAACGAAGGAGCGAGTGATGATTGTAAAGGGTTGTGTATAGAGCACGTATGCGTATCGTGAATGAACCTCCGGGAATGCGTAGAGAAGCTTCTGGGCTAGTGAACCGAAAGACGATTCACTAAACAAATAAAGAGGCTGATGTTCACGCGCTAGGGATCGTGACAATGTGCTTGTTGCAACGTCAGTGACAACACCACAAGCACAGCGTATTGACTATAGATACAGGCGGTCAGTCGGTTGAATGACCGGCCAAACATGAAGAAAACGTGATCACACATTCATTGTACAATTACACTACAAATACTCAAAACTATATCCCCCGCAGGAAAAATGTCTCGAGACTCTACTATCGGAAACAACGATGAATACAATAAATATACCAAGTACATCCCTTGCCATCTCGTTGAAAAAGAAAAAGAAAAAGAAAAAGAAAAAGAAAAAGCTTTGACAGAAAAGTTGCCCAGCTTCTTTCCTGGTGGAGTAGTAATGACAAAGACCCAGGCTGGGGAACTTTTTAAGATAGAGGAACTTGTGCTTAAGAATTTAGAGGATTTTAATCTGCAGAAAGAACTCCAGAAACTTGAGCTCGTTATGTTGGAGTGAGAGAAGGGGACGAGGAGGGAAAGAGACAACAGCGAGGGAGTGTCATGATGGAAGGCCAGTAAGGAGAGAGGATGCATTCTATAGCCCTATACAGCTGCATTTGATCAGAACAAAAAGTTTCAGTTGGACTGCAAGCGAAGGCGAAGTAGCGAGGTTTTGTTTGATAAGATAACCATAGGTGCGAGGACCGTGAATGCCACTTCAACGAAAAGTGTTTGCCGCGTAGGTACGTCCAACACGTTTTACGGCGGATTAAAGACTCACCTGAGTAGTGAACCTACCACGAAAGTCCACTTGAGGAGAAACCACACAAGTCCTGAGACTTATGTTAGCTGAGAGGTTATTATGAAACGATTCACTCCCAAGAAGTGAAGGGGTCGTAAATCACCGCGCTATGGAGCGTGATGATGTGCCTGATGGATCAACAGTGAAATGACTACAATCTGAAGGTTGTCACAGACCGAGGACTGATTATCACGCCCTCTGGTGGCTGTGACGAGTGTCTATTCTAGCAACAGTGAAGCCACCACGGGCTGAAGATTGACTATAGAAAGAGGCGATTCGCCAGTCAATTAGATAGACAAACAACCAACAGTCGTGAAATCGAATCAACACAACAAAAGCCCCACATTCATAAGCACTACTCGCAATCATGCCCACAGACTCCGGTTCATCAAATGAACAGCCCAAGACTTGGGGAAGTCAAATCGCCTATGTCCCCGCTCATCTTGTCACGGACCTGGACAAATTCAAAGCAGCCCTGAAGAGACACTACGGTGAAAACGTGACGCATGAATATCAGAGCTCGCACAATCAGCGCCCCGTATATTTCGTTAACGCACGCGATGCCGACACAGGACCAGAAGATCTGGTCAAGACTCTTCAGGAGGAAGAGGTTATCGAGAAGGGGCCGTGAGAGGGAGAGAATGACACCCGATATCATGAGATTCATCGCGCATGGAGGAGAGAGATGGCAACTCAAACAACTTGCTACTTCAGCCACAAATAGGCTGATGATTGATCATTGAATTGATCTGTAACTTCATCAATTGGACTGCCAATGTGAAGTGAAGTTTCAGCAACCAGTACACAGTGATTTGCCTGATAGCACCACCAAAAAGACTGGCGCTGTGAATGACTGCTTGGATAGCCGATTCACTCTTAGAAGTGGTGGAATAGATATGTTAAAATTAAACCTTCAGAGGACCGTAAAAGTATGCATATTATAATAACAGTGACACCGCCATGGCGGCCTATAAATAGCAGAATACGAACAGGAAGACAGGAAAACCATCAACATAACTCATGCAGAGCATAGCCACTTACCTAAAATACCTTTTAATTAAAACAACTATAGAACAATGGAGACTTATGGATCTCAAACCCATGATATCCCCTTACGACTTATTGGAAACGAGAGTGCTTTCGAAAGAGCTGTAGAGGCGATTTATCCCGATGGTGTCACGTTTACATATCACAGAACAGGGAGTTCCGCTTTACCATGGCCAGTTTGCAACGTTCAAGCGAATTCAAGCACTGGACCTGCTGATCTCCTCAAGCACCTCCAGGATGCTGAGGTTATAATGAAGGAGTGAAGGGGACACAGAAGGGTGGGAGGGGAAAATACGAAGGGAGTTTCAGAGGGCGAGGAGGAGAAATATGCCAAACAAAATGCTCTGGCTATGCCAAGTAGCTAAAAGGAGCTCTAAGTAGCTAATTCCATAATTAAGGTATTGGAATGAAGTATTGAGCTTGAAAAGAAGTGATAATGTCCTCTAATAGGCTTGAAAGTGCTTGGCAGAAAGCCAGAGAGTCGTGACTAAGATGTCCTGCCTAAACGGATTTCCAACCCGTTTATGAAAGCTTAGGGAGCTGAAATAACTTTGATGCCCAGAAACTATCTCAACTCACGTCTCTTTCGGGCTCACGTCCTGTATAGTTTCAAATATTAGGCATGGCTTACAAACTCTATGTGAACAGTACGATGTAAGCTTTCCAGAGATTAAAGTGAACCTTTCTTGGTTCAGTGCTCGTTCCACAGAGGACGTTGTCACTCCTCTAGAGAGTCCTCTGGCTGTAAACTATTCGGGACTACGAAAGAGCATAGTGATACTGACCTCATCAAGAAACGGATGCCCAGAACGAACTTGAGTTCATGAACTGGTATGAAACCTGTTCTTCATTAACGGCGCGACAAGTGAATTATAATCCATGGGTTATCCGGGGCGAAGAGGGGTTTTAGCTTCTAGTTCTTACACCTAGGAAGTATTGGCTTACTATAGACTGTGCTATTTGAAGCTGAGACCTGTGGCTGAAAGCTTGTCTTCGCCCCGCGTAATTGAGTTACAAGATTGACGAAACACGTGGTCGCAAAAGGAACGGGAAGCAGCTGGACGGGAGACGGGGGCACTGGTAAAGTGTCCTTAATTGGAAAACGGTTCTCGGTTTGAGAGGGCATCTCGAACTCACATGTGCCCAACGCAACGGTGAACCGGCAGATTAAACAAATTGCAGTTCTGCCAGACTTCTTGCAATTGTAGTAAGACTATCGCGTGTATCCGTCAGCATGAGGCCTAGATCTATCTTGCCGAGATATCGATAGGGTTTACTTAATTGAACTTAACGGCCTTGCTTGCTTGTAATGTTATCAATGCTTCGTTGCACGAGTACGTTTGTATGACGGGTATATAATCACAAGGTTCACAACTTCAATATGTATTATGATTACAATGCAAGTTCGAAAACGCCATAACTCAATTCCCAGAAGAATAAGTATGCGTGTACTTGCCAATTGAAAGTCGCCACTGAATTGTCCCCTTTTTCCAGAAAAGGTACCCTGCAAGATGATGACTTTAAACTTGCTCAAGATCTCCATCTTGGCCCTCGGCAACCGAGTATTGGCGACACCTGTCCCAGGCGATAACACACTTCACGCTCGCAGCCCTCCACCACCTCCTCCTGTACCGCCTCAGGTAATTCCAGTACCTCCAGCACCTCCTCTAGCAGCCACCGCAAACCAGTTAGCTGCAGAAATTCAACCACCTATAGCCCCCCAAGTCGGCCCTATCCCAAGAGTCCACCTTGTCCCAAGGCACCAACTCGACAGTTTCGCCGGCAAACCCGTCCCTCCACATCGACCACACCAACGGCGCAACCTACCAGACTTTCACGCCCTACCAGACCACCGCAAGCTACCAAACTTCCTCAAACTACCAGGCTTCGTAAAAGACGACAGATATATATGGGATAACCAACAATATCCCGCCTATTCCTTCGGGAGGATCCTCCTGGGTGCAAAGTCATATGAGAACTCTCAGCCGAGATCTTGCAGTGGATCGCTGGTCGGTCCTCGACATGTCTTGATAGCAAGACACTGCCTCGGGGACAAAGTGGCCGATGGTATTCGATTCGAATCCAACTTTTTCAACGGTCCGAGGGGAGGAGTATCGTACGCGACGGACGTCGTCATCCTGAATAGCCTTGAATGCCATAAAAGGCCTATAGATGCAGCTACGAAGATACAATGTATACTCTGGAACGATTGGGCTATTTTAATTCTCGCGGATCGAATGGGTGAGAAACATGGTTACCTCGGTGTAAAAGAATTCGATACAAAGACGCTGATGAACAAGCAACTCTTCGTAAGTACAAAAGAGAACAGGACAAAAGAATGCTTACGAATATTAAATAGTCACATGTGGGATTTCCCAATAAATTCCCATATCATAAAGGAAAACCTCTACGACAGGATGGAATATCCGTGGAGAAATGCTATATCTCTTGCGATATTGTCGGCGACCGGTTGGTGACTGATGCAGATTGCCAGTCGGGAGCATCAGGAGGACCCTTGTTCAAAATGGAAGACGAGCTAGCTTGGCAGTATGGGGTCGTGAGTTCACGTCATATGGACCTCGCCAAAAGTATGAACCCTCCGGATAAGTGTGTTTTTGTATCGAGCACCAAGTTTATCACCGCGGTTGCTATGGCGCGACAGCAGTTTCCTTAGTATGTCTAGAAACCGGCATACTGTTGGCAAGATGGTCACGCAACTGTATACGAGAAAATGGAACTTAATAGACCGCGTCGATGAGTCAACAAGGTCGCCCCCAAAAGTGATGGTGTGTTTAGTGTGTGATGTTAAAGCAGCGGCCCCTAGCGGGCGTTGAGAGAGCGTTATCAGACAGTGTCAACGGCAAATAGGATAAGAGTAAGAAATTGAGATAATGGAAACAGGGGATGAACTTTCTTGCACACCTTCACGCACTTGAGAGGCGAGCCGAGCGTCGTGGCGAGTTGAACTAGACGTGTCCGGGCCCCCTGAACAGGGCAACAGGTCTGGAACAACCACTCACGGCGACTGAACACTACACTACTGTCACTAGGTCGAAGATCATATCATTGAACCTGGTTTGGCTGACTGCAGAGACCTCTTAACACCCAATGAGCAAGAGTGGTCAAACACTTAGCTCTCTACAAGGGAGGGTTGCTGACTCCCTACGATGACAAGGTCTAAGCATCTCGGACGGTCACAAGCCACTCGGCATGGAGCAAATGCAGTGATAGAACCAACCTTTCTAGGCTAGCTACTATAGATGGTGAGAGTGCCTTGCGCACGTCATGAATGTCGGCGAGGGCGACTTCGATATGGAGCCCTTGGTCGTTGTGACTTGACGAGACTCATGCTACCATTCCAAGATGCTGGCCTCCAGACGAGATGGAACTGATATATAAGCAAGATAGCTGCAATATTAACTCCAGGATTCTATAGCATGAAAAGCTGCTCGTTAGTAGTGTTAAAGCACATTCTGTCGCAAAGTAGCCCCTGAACACCATCACATGCCGACGAACAGCTGGCACCAACCATCCCACCATGAATCAAAGTGAGGGCAGAGATAACTTTGTGGCTTGCATGGGATCCAAGTTCTGAATGAGCTGTAAGTTGGAGGACAACATATCTTGCTTCGACATCTCAGCTCGAGGTCTCGAACATGGCACTCACATTAGGCAGCGCCACTCGAGTAACCCTGGCGAGTCTTCCACTCAAACCTGGGTTTGCGAGAGGTAGTACTGAGCCGATGGTACTTGAAAGATGTTTGAGTTGAGGGACCTCTTCCTTTGGATGATGTGAAGTGTCTTCGAGTGCTCAAGATATCCGACTCCCAGGGACGCGAAGCTCGTTGTATTTATAATGAGAGACTTGAATGGGGAAAACATGATTTGGGGAGACGAAATCTGAAAGAACGAGGTAACGCGCACGGCCTCTATCCACTGGTGGACGATCTCGGACGCAACCGTTTTACATTTGCCCCATTGATGTACATCGTCAGACGCGAAGGCTTCCAAGTTGAGCTACCACCCTAGGGGGGACACAAAACTTGAGACTTAGAATGGTCGTAGGTCGCTGGATTTTGGTGGAGGCCAGTCTCACGTTTTCTGTCCCCCAGAGGCCACCAAACGTCAACAGTCTCTTTTGAATCTAGTTCCTCAGGGCTCCCTGACTCCCATATCTGTCTAACAGATGATCGGAGTTTCCATATCACCATGAATTCCGACCAACCATTGCCTTGGCAAGTAAGATGATCGGAATACTGAGCCGTATCATTATCTTCATCTCAACCAAAGGGAGGTCTGATAAGACATGAAACGACGCCAGCCTATCATACCATCCAACGGAGTATGAGGCCAAATAGAATCCATCGGGAAGAGTAGGAAAGCAAACTTCCCCAAGTTCAAGCCAAGCCTTGATTCCCCAACCTCATATGTGATAACATGCATTACTGTTGGCGCTATCTCCCATTGCTTCTTGGCCTTGGTTCCGACCCCATCCGGACCACAAGAGCTGAATCCAGGTAGTACTGGCGGGACCCCAATAGTAGTCCCCGAGACTGTTGTCTCCAAAAGGCCAAGCAACATCCACGCTATACGACATTGAATCTGGCACTAGAGCCTCAATCGGATAAAGTAGGAACCCAAGAACATTCCAAACACCTTCAAACAAATCATCTACGGAAATGTACATTTCTCCAAGGTCGCATTGCGTCTTTCATCCCCTGAAACAATAGAGTTTCGTCTCAAGGATGACGTGCCAAGAATACCAGCCCGTAAGCATCCGAAGTCCAAACCAAACCAATCCAGTAATTGCACCGAAGCCCTCGCTTAGAAACACCGTTAGTAAACTGTCTGTGCTCATCATCCCCAGTTATCACAGTGAGATACCTTGCGGGGAAAGTTAATCACTCCCCGATCTAGCTGAAATAGCTGATGTTTAACAAGAGCCAAGGCTAAACCCCAGAAAGAACCAACTCCATAAAGTGGAACAACGTCACAGCGCATTTGGAGTCATTTAGCGGTTTGTGCAGATCTATAAGACACCAATCATCAAGCGGTGAATCCTTCGAGAAGACGTCTAGTGGGAGACTCCTTCGAAAAGAATCCGGGAAGCGGGTTATCTTGAACCTATCATTTGATACTGTAGTGTGAATAACGGGCGTTGAGTCGATAGCGCAGGCGGCTACAGGAATGTTGTCTGAATAGGGTTAAGCACATGCATGACGAGAATGCATGGAGGAGCGGTAATTCTTCTAGAAACACTAGGTTGTAGTAGCAAGTTAGATCAGCGTCAACCCTAGCATCATTTTACCGACGTATCACTGGATAATTACTGATTGTAATCGTGGCGGAGCATCGTTAGTGGGGTGCGTGCTAGTGCAAAGTTCGCGGAGTAAACAGCCCCCAACCCCCTCAGCAAAGATGCGGGCAAGATCCCCCCGCAGATATCACACTCTAGTTATTGGACTAGAGCGGGAATCTTCGGAACGGTCTGGACTCGCCGAGAGGAGCTGTTGATACAGGGCTACGATGTTGTGATGCAATGCTCCAAATTTCTAGGCTCCGAGTTGGTACGAGGGATTAGGGTAGTATTCGTGACCCAATCTCTCGCACATCCCTGTTGATGCTGTGAGATGTGAGAGACATGGGCTTATGGTTTCATTGAACAAGCCACATGCCGTATTTCAGGTAGCTGAGTTATCGTCATTGCGTAAGATTGATAGCGCAAAGACGGGGGAGATTGAACGGTCAATCGACGATTTATTTACCACGATATTATCGCTTTGGAGGTGATGTCAATAATGAGGAGAGTAGCCAAGGAGAGGAGTCTTCTTGGCCAAAAGGGTGCGGAGGCAGCCAAGTAGTCAGCGGAGTCGCCAAGCCAGTCTCCCTTCAACATGCGGAGACAACTACCACCCTCACTCTTGGCCAACAAACAATGATTCATGCAAACGATACATATTAATACACATTACCAAAACAATCATCTAACAACTTACTCTCATCGTGAGCTACAATGACGCGGGGGAACGGTATTCACTTCTGTATCCCTGCCTGTTACCCCATGTCTGCTCCGCAACCTTAATCGTTAAGCTTAATCTCCTTCCCTGTTCGGTATGGCCTTGTTGCTGCGGGCGTACAGTTCTGGAAATCCCGCAGTGGGGAACCTGACTTGGAGTCCTCGTGAGCCGTCTGTTGTTTTGGAGGTTTGAAGGGCGGCAGTGCAATACGAAATTCTCCAATGGTAGATGGGACAAACGGCTCGTGATGATAACGCCACTCATATTGACCATTCTTCTAGAAGAAAAGAAGCATTCTCTAGCTGAATACCCAAAGCTTATTGCTCTCTCGTACGAATCCAACTTGCTAAACGCTCGGAACTACTTTCCACAACGGTTTAACTCATCTTGGCACCGTTTTCTAGCGCTGTGATAACCCTGCTCGTACACCAGAAGCGCAGACCATCTGTTGATCAAAGACACACAACACCATGACACCGTTGTCAGCTAGTCATCCCTGTTTTCGCAAGACGAGTACTACCCCAAGTTCTTGGCGAGGTTCCATGCGGTGTACCACACGGGCTATTCGGTCCAGACCAACTTAATCTCTACTTCCCAGATCTGCCCTCCGAATGTTTACGGCATTGCCGACTCCTACTCTGCACCCCGCAATGCGGGGAATGGTCAAGGCCATGGGGAACTTGGGGGGACGATCACTCTATCCCCAGGTTTCGAGCCCCCGTCAAGATGTCTATATAACACTCTGCTCTGCGCCCAGTATTTTGTTCTCATCAAGGCAGTCGATCGCTTTGACTACCCAACTACCTCTTATCTTATAAACTTCTTGACTTGCAATTCATCATGGCTCAACGTGACGAGAAAGCCGACATCAGCAGGGACCTGGAGCCCCAGATCTTCCAGAACGAGCACCCTGAGAAAGCAATCCCTCAGGTTGAGAAGATTGATTACTCTGGTGCTCATGAGAAGACTGATCCCAAGGAGATTGCTCTTGTGAAGAAGCTTGATCGATGGATGATGGTGAGTAACTGATCATTGGTACGAAGATGATAAGTGTGCTGACGATGATAGCCTATGCTCTGGAGCATGTATTGGCTCAACTATCTTGATCGCAATGCTATTGCTCTTGCTCGTCTCAATGATCTCGAGGAGGATCTTAACCTCAAGGGAACTGGTAAGTCCAAGCTTCACATCTTCAAGTCTTGACTAACAACGCGTAGAGTATCAGACCTGTGTTTCTATCCTCTTCGTCGGTTACATCCTCGGTCAAATCCCCTCCAACATGTTCCTCACCCGAACCCGCCCCTCTCGCTACATGGTAAGCTCCCTCTCCTCTCCACCAAAATCCTCAACTAACACCATCAGGGTATCATGATGATGCTCTGGGCCGTCGTCAGCGCCCTCACCGCCGTCGCAAAAGATTTCAAGGGTCTCCTCCTAACCCGCTTCTTCCTCGGTCTCACCGAAGCACCCTACTACCCCGGCGCCGTCTATCTCCTCTCCATCTTCTACACCCGCAAAGAAGTCGCAACTCGCATTGCGATCCTCTACACCGGAAACATCCTCGCCACTGCATTCGCTGGTCTTATTGCTGCTGGTATCTTCCACGGTCTTGATGACGTCGCTGGCCTTGCTGGTTGGAAGTGGCTCTTCATCCTTCAGGGTGCTGTTACTTTTGTGATCGCTATTATTGGCTACTTTGTCCTGCCTGATTTCCCTCTTACTACTAGATGGTTGACTGAGGAGGAGAGACAGTTGGCGCATAACCGCATGGAACTTGATACTGTGGGTAACAGGGGTGAGACCAGCACCTGGAAGGGTCTTCAGCAAGCCGCCAAGGATCCTATGGTTTGGATCTTCTGTGCCATGGCTCATCTTCACTTGGCTGCCAACGGTTTCAAGAACTTTGTAAGTCTTTTAATCCCTCGATTTGGATTCAAGTGCTAACAGATTAGTTCCCCACTGTTGTCAAGACCCTCGGCTTCAACACCACCATCACTCTCGTTCTCACATGCCCCCCGTACCTCATCGCCGGCGCCAGCACAATCCTCGTCTCATGGATGTCAGGAAAATACAACGAACGAACCTGGCACATCACCGCCTCCAAGACCGTCGCAGTCATCGGATTCGCCGCCGCCGCCGCAACCCTCAACACAGCCGGTCGCTACGTCTGCATGGTCATCTTCACCATCGGAACCTACGCCGTCAACAGTCTCATCCTCGGTTGGTGCGGTTCTGTTTGCGGTCAGACCAAGGAGAAGAAGGCTGTTGCGATCAGCATGGTTACCATGATCATGAACATTAGCTTCATCTGGACTCCTTATCTCTGGCCTTCTAGCGATGAGCCGAGATATGCTATTGCTATGTCGAGCAGTGCTGCTTTCAGTATCGGTACTGCTGCTCTTGCTTGGGTTGCGAAGATTATTCTTAAGAGGCGAAACCAGAAGCTTCGTGCTCAGGATAGCGAGACTGAGGTCTTTTATGTCTACTAAGCGACATTGGATAGAATGACAACTTGTAGCTGGATGAGAGCTGGAATGAGTCGTATGATTTGAGCAGGAAACGAAGGATAAAGAGATGGTAGAGTAGATATGTCAATACTTGGTCTCTCGCAATATCAGACTGCTTCACACAATTATCTGTCCATTGTGCATGTTGGTTCCTGTCAGAACGAATTGATTCCCCGGTTACAACACCAACCAAACTCGATCAACTTCAAGAGTGAAGATGATAAATACAATGGTCATCTCATCAATGGGGCATGCAAAAGAAAACTGTTTAAAACGGCAAAAGGAAACTCCGGTACAGGGAATCGAACCCTGGGCTCCGCGGTACTGATCTCTCAAGTTATGAGAGCGCGAAATGTTAGCCACTACACCATACCGGATTAGATGGCTGATTATACTTTGGCACTGAAAATTAAGGTTCAGTAATGTCAAACATTGTACCTGTTGGAAAGAATGGCTCGAGGGATGTCTTCACAGAGCCGCCCTATACATTCGTAGTTTGTTCAGCGATATCTCGCGAACGAGACTTGATCCAAACTCTTGGATGGTTCATTCCGGTAAGGGAAGACCTGTGCGACCTGCGCCAAAGTCAATACCTCCATGCGTATTGTCATAGGCTCGAGGGGCATCGATTAGAGCTTTCGTGTTCATGGCGAACTTGGGATATGGCGGTTAGGCCGTCGTACCTGCGCCGGCATTCCAGTGATAGAAGCTAGTCGTCGCGTAGTTGTTTGTTAGTCTGGTCGTTCTGTCGAAGTTGATATGTCGTTGGCCGGTTGAGACGAAGGGCGAGAAGATTGCGGCATGAGAGTTCACAGGCGGCTGGACAAGAGCAAAAAGAAGAGGCAGAACAAATTTAAAGATGAAGAAGATGTTAGGATGATAGAATAGTTCGCTATGGGAGAAGACCAGAAGATTGATGATGGTCGAGTTCGTCATTTGGGCCATCTCTGGGACTTTCTACACCACGGAACAATTGCATTATGAGATGTTCTCTCTTATATACCTCACCACACCCCTTATTATCTTTTTACCGAATTATGTTCAGGCCTGTACTGCCATTAGATCCCACGGCTGTGATGTTCAATGGCAAGCTTCCAGAACCTGTCACTCTAAGTGAACATCCGTATTACTCCTCGGACCATATGTTCTATCTATCCTGCCCGGAAAAGCAACTTGTTTATCTCCAATGCCGAGTGATTCATCACAAAGCGCCCCAGGTGGCTTATGGGACTGGCAGCTCGCCCGCATCGACCGCCCTCATCCTGTTCCCTTCCCCTGCCAGCTTCACCCACCACCCAGGCAAACAAACACTCGAGCCACTGCCAGTAGCAGTGGCATTTTCAGAAGCGACGCGATAGCAATAGTTACTCTGCCTTGGCCCACCTATTGGGTCTCTTTTTCCTTCGTGCTTCGCATCCAATCAACTCTTCTTCCTTCTTCCTCCAAACACCATCATCCTCCCACGACATTTACAACCACATCCTTCCACCAACAACTTCTCCCTTCTTCATATCTACACATCCCAGGATCGCACACCTGAATATCCTCCAGGGACCTATTTTACCTTGATTTGACCTTACGATCTTTATACCGACACCGCTATCAACACCACCAACCACAAAGACCTCTCATCCGCATCACTGTAAGTCATCGCCCTTCATCAAGTTAACTTGATACCATCCTCGTCCACACCCTAGCATATCTTGTCTCACCATCTCATACTGTCTCAGATGTCTTTCCCCTTTTCTCGCCTCCCGCGGGAGATCAGGGTTCAGATCCTGCGCTATCTGATCCCGCCAATCACTAGCCCGGCAGACATTCTAGATGACCAAATCTTATCACGAGCCGCGGCCATGGCAACAGAGAACCTCATCCATGTCTCAAAAGAGGTCAAGGAGCTTATGGACATAGTTCACTCAATCACGGCTATCAACCTCCGTGATGAGACAATCGAATTTACCATGGATCCAAAGCGGGATACCCTGGTGGTATTCTGGATGGCTCTTCCAATGACGACCTCTGACAACTCATGGATCAAGTCCATGAAGGAGGCCAATTATGAGATTGACGACAACGCCCTTCCCGTTCGTCGACTGATCGCTCATAGTACATGGCCTATGCAGGACCCATCAATGGACCCCGGCGGTTTTAGTAAGTCTCGATAGGAAGTTCAATGAACAATCGCTAACTTCCATAGTTTCCCGAAGCATTCACGCACAAACCGATGCGAACGTCCGCCGATGGCTGGATGTCCCATTTGAGACTGAACTCCCTATGTTCTCTCGCTTTCCTCTCCTGGAGGAGGCTACAGTGTCGGTAGAACAGTCGAGCCGGCTGTGGCACATTTCAGGTTTCCAGATGGAAGGGCCGGATGTTGTCGCCCCTCGCGAAAACGGCGAGTCGTGGGGCCCAGTGATCGGAATGGTCTGGTCTGACTTGGTCTTGGTCTGGTCTAGACCGCCAAGACTTGGTCTGGTCTGAGGATTTCTCAAGACCATGGTCGGACCGGTCTTAATGGTCTGGACCGGCTTGGCTATAAATAGATCGGGTGGCTGAATCTTAGACTAATGCAGTTAGAACATTGACTACGAAATG
>NJCR01002540.1:0-11864 GCA_002234235.1 Fusarium hostae | reverse complement strand
TCTGTGGGTGACGGACGTTAATGCTCCAATGTTTTGTTGACTAATTTTGGTGGCTTTGTAATTCCAAGGCGATTGGAGGATTGATCGGGGTGAGGCTGAACACCATGGCGAGACGATCTTTCAGCCGCACAAGATCGCAAATAACGCATCTGAGGCAGCAAAGACACAAAGCCTCATGAAGTCTCAGGGGATAATGTGAAGACTATGGAAGAGCTGAATTTGAGTTACGCCAAGTTCACTGCAAGACCTTCTCCCTCCTGGACGGTGGACTGCCGATCGATCGCGCAAGCCAAGGAAGACCAAACTACCATTCCATCGTCTCAGCTTTGATGCTGATACAGGAAACCAAATGTCCACGTCTGACCGAACACCTCTATTCCCACAGGTTCCCGCCTACGCTGAGGGGCCAGGACATGGTGCGTGTTGCACCGGCCAATCTTTGATCCTTTCTAAATCCAATCAGGCGCAGAGCTCCAAAACATCGCAAGGCATGAACGAATACTGTCTCTTGTAGGCCATGCCTCTAAGTCTCATGTCCATGTGCCGATCCCTTCAGACCTCGCGGATGTCGCTGGCCTCAATCTGGACTCAACAACAGAGCAGAATGTTTACGAAATGGCCCATTTGACCTGTAAGCCCTCCACTTCACAAGTTGGCTTTGCTCACTGTCACTGACACTCACGTCTCATAGATACAGCTATCTCAACAGACCCTCAAGTATTCTATGAAAAGCACCATCTTCGTCCCAAGAGATTCACGCTTCCGCGCCATACAGAAATTCTCGTCGGCATTACAGTCTACAATGAGCCAAAGCACCTTCTTCGTCGTACGCTGCAGAGTATTGTTCAGAATCTCTGGTATTTAAATATCCGGCCGCAGTCAAAAGTCTGGGGAAAGGGTTCTTGAACTAAAATCGTCGTTTGTATTCTCATTGACGGCATTGAGTCAGTGGATCCTGGAGTTCTTGACGTCCTCACTAGCATTGGGCTGTACCAAAATGGACTGTGCAGAAAGACGACAGAGCAGGGAGAGGAAGTGGCGGGACACCTGGTAAGTATCATTTACGTTATGTGGATCTCGGGCTTATCTAACCGTATCGACTTTGCTTTGTAGTTTGAGTTTACTTCTCATCTGGCAACTCATCTCAGCTGCGAGGCTTATACAGATGGCGACGGGAACTTACACAACCTTGAGTCACGGCCAATGAAATTCCCAGTACAACTAATGCTACTGATGAAAGCTTCAAATTGCGGCAAGCTCAACTCATATCGATGGCTGTACAATGGATTTGCCAGAGTCCTGGACCCCAACATCACAGTTCATTTGGATGTAGGAACAAAGCTGGGCAAGCAGGCACTCTTCAAGCTATGGAAAGAATTCGATCTTGAGCCAATGCTTGCCGCTGCCTGTGGAGAGATCACCTGTTCTTTGAATGGGAACTGGCTCAATCTCCTCAATCCTATTGTTGCCGCCCAAAACTTTGAGTACAAGGTTGGATTCCAGCTCGATCGAACGTTTGAGTCAGCGACAGGGTTTTTGTCCCTCTTGCCGGGAGCGTGTTCTGCTTACAGGTTTATGCCCCGTTCATTCCAGTGATCAACTTGAAGCTGACCATATCGTCGTTTAGATACGTGGGCAGTAGTGGTAAACCACTAGAGGACATGCTTCTTGGCGACCCAACATGGATCCAAGGCCATAACCGCGATCGCCCGGCCCTATCTCCCGTCAACCTCAATCGCCACCTCGCCGATGACAGAGTGATTTGCTTCAGGATCATCAGCAAGCCAAACACGCACTGGCTGTTGAAATATGTTCCAGTCACTGCCACTACTGACATCCCCATGACGACAACAGACTTTATCAACCAGAGACGACGATGGCTCAACGGAGCTTTCTTCTCGTCTATCTATGTCTTGAAGAGATGCGGACACTTGTGGAGGTCTGATCACACGAGAATGCGGAAGTTGGCCTTTTTCATCCCTCTCCTTCATAGCGTTCTGGCTCTTGTCCTAGCTTGGTTCTACTTGGCGGCATTTCTACTTACGACATTTACTATCAACAGCATTTCGGGGGATCCTCCAAAGAATGCACCGACTGGCAGATTTCCATTTGGTAAGGCAACACCGATTGTCAATGCCGTAATTCAGATAGTATACCTGGCGACGGTTTTGTTCCAGTTCATACTTGCCCTCGGAAGCCGTCCTAGGAATCATCGAATCAGCTACATCATCTCATTCGCGATCTTCGGACTTATTCAAGCTTATCTGATCATGAATCTGATCTATCTGGTCAAACGAGTTGCAGACTACAAGGCCGACGATACTGGCTCAAGTAACTATGCCTATATCGGGGAGTTCTACGCAGACATCGGACAGGGGACCATTATCGTCGCCGGGTTCTCTGTGTTTGGAGTTTATATCCTAAGCGCTCTTCTGGCACTTGATCCGTTGCATCTCCTCACCTCTTTCGCACAATTCCTCTTTATATCATCGTCTTATGTCAACATCCTAAACATTTACGCATTCAGCAACACACATGATGTCTGTCAGCTGGGGGAGGAAAGGCCGACATGAAGATACTGAAGCAGGCCAGAGACAAGAAGGGCCAAGGCCGGCAACTATTGAACGGCGATTCACCTTTTCCGATCAAGACTCCAACATTCAATCAGCAGATACGCAGCGTGACGAAACCCCTGAAGCTAGAAACAAGGAGTACCAAGAGGCGCTTGCTCGAGCGACAGCTGAAGATGATACAGTGAGCCGTGAGAAGAAGCGCCCCAAGGTGCTCGCTACAGCAGACGCCATGATGGAGTTCCGCACAATTCTTCTCGCATCATACATATTCTCAAACATTTTCGTTTGTCTTATCGTCTTAAATGATAGTCTCAAGATCTTATGGTGGCTTGGAGACTCATACTGGCAAGGTCTTTGGGTGGTTATTCCGCGGCACCTTTTTGTAAGATGAGATCTTATATGATGATAGTCTGGCGTAGCTATAAACTGTGAGACTTACTCTGGACAGAAGTAAATAGTTGCCATGTCTACTAAGACTATTTTTAGTATCTCCTGCTACAATGTTGAGGTTTACTGCCATGGTACTGTCTCCTGGCGCTAAATTGTCGTTTTGGTCAGCTGAATGGTGTTGTCAAAGTTAGAGTAACTAGGTGAAAAAAGGGAGAATTCCACCACAAGTTTTTAAATCTTTAATCAATTATATCATACAGGAAAACAAAGGATATATGCATACCTCTGGTTGAATGTGAGCATGCGATAAATATGTTTCAATTCTCGAAGCTACTGTACCAGCTTAACCTAGAGCATACGATAAAGCACCTCGGCTATACATATCCTTGCTGAGGCCCGTACGACGACAACCGAACCGCCCTCATTGGCATGCTCGCATTTTGAAACACCTAGCCCCCAAAAGAGCCAAGTGTACCCGTCGATCCTAACTGTCTTTGAGATTACAGACCCTCCTGAACAAGGATGATATTCCTACCAGCGCCAAACTCATCCTGACACCTCAAGCGAAATTCGCATTCCTTAAAGGCAGGCCCAAAATCCCTCATCGCGTCTAAAACAACACGTCTATTGGCGTCTCCGCTTAACCTTCGTTGTGCTTACGCCAAGGTCTTCTTATAAAACATGCGACAAGCGCACTGCAAGGTCAAGACAGGCTGTCTAACCTGCAAGTAAGTCAAAGCTATCAACCCGAAACACTAGTGCCCGCTCTAATGGATTCCGTTCTAGAATTCGGAGAGTTAAATGTGATGAGAAAAAGCCAGCTTGTCATCGCTGTACAAGCACTGGTCGGAAATGCGATGGCTACACGCTCGTGCAGAAGATCAACCCGCGAGATGTGGCGCACGGTCGGATGTTATTGCCGCCTGTTTCTGCTATTAATTCACAATCCTTGCTTCCCGTTGAAGAACGGAGGGCGCTTCGGTATTTTCACAGTGTTATTTCACCGCGGTTATCGAGCGCTAGGGATGGCTACTTCTGGACCCATCTTGTGATGCAGCTCAGCGAGTCAGAGGTCGTTGTGAAACACACGATCTTATCGATAAGCTCATTGTTCGAATCATCTGAAGGGAAGAATGTGGCACCATACACGGAGAGATTTGCTTTGCAGCATTACACAGCGGCGATTCAACGGCTCAAGACGATTCACAGCGAGCCTCTAGTGTTACTCGTGTGCATCTTGTTCATCTGCGTTGAGTATCTGTTAGCGAATAACAAGATTGCGCTACAACATTGTCAACATGGTCTTGCAATCATGGAAAAATGTAGCAATCCTTGGGCTCGACGGCATCTCCTACCTGTTTTCAGACGGATGACAGCTGTGCCTATGCTTTTTGGTCCAGAGGACATAGAAAGCGAAAGTATGCCAGCGTTGACCTACATGATACCGACCAAGTTTTACTGCATGGAAGACGCACAATACATGATGGACGACATCTTCAACCGAGTGGTACGACTCTGCCACATGAGGCATCGCGGAGTTGTCTTGGACATGACAGAAGAGTACAACACCGTCGGCACTCATTTACAGACCTGGCAAACGCTATTCGAAAAGCTCGAAGTCGATACGACCTCTTTGCTGTACCAAGCACAAGAGAGGTCACTCTTCATGCGTCTCAAACTCTGTCACCTCGAGTTATGTGCCGACTTCCGACCTGACGAGCATATGGGGACATTTCGCCAAGTGCTGCAACTAGCCAGCTGGCAAAGTCAAAGGTCTACTAAACAATCCACATTTGAACTTGCATACACTCCAATGCTGTTCTTTGTAATAATGAAGTGTCCTGATTTGAGCATTCGCCTTCCTGCGCTTCGGTTGATGAAGAAACTGGGTTCACCGACGGAGGGTCTTTGCGAAAACCTTCAGATGCTGACGACGAGTCGAGAGATAATTCGGCAGGAACACGGAGTGGAGATAGTGGACTCTGATAGTTAATTAGGTAGTCAAGCTATGAACTTCGGCAGTTATAACCGTTGAACTGAATTAAGTTTCCAAGTCATGACTCGTAATAATGATACGTCAAAACTCAATATCTCGTTCCCCAGACCACACGCATAACTGTCATTTTTTAATAAGGTTCAACGGCCCCGCTGTCATCTTAAAGTGATACGACGCCAGAAAAGCTATTTATATCGTATTTATCCCCAAATTTCTTTCCATCGTATCACTCTTCACCAATTCATTCATTTCGCAAACTCACCTCAAGTCTCTCTTTTCACTATGAAGTTCTTCGCTGTTACTATTCTCGCCATGGTCTCAGGCGCCTTGGCAATGCCCATTGCTTCTCCTAATAACAAATATATCAACTACGATGGCTTGAAGCATCCTATAAACCCTCGGCCTTATATCGGACCCTACCGTCCTTGCTTGCCGAGTCAGCAATGCCGTGGAAAGAACTAAGATCGCAGCATTGCGTTCTGAGTAAGTTTACGAAGAGGAATTGCTGAGAGTCCATGTACTAACGGTGCTTTATCAGACCGATGACTCCACGGTAATACTTGCATCTAGACTCGCTTAGACTACATGGATATAAATGGTTCTTGTTATATTGGGGTAGAGGGTGCAGAAAAATTAGTTCCCTTATTCACCACTTCTAGGTGTGACGATCTATGACTATTTAAACCTACAGACCCGGGAAATCTAGAACTCTTAAAATTCTTCATTAACTTAAATACCATTCGAGTCACACATGTAATGTATGTTCGCGATAACAACGGCACACAGCCGGGTCGGGCTAGGATGAGGCCATATTGAAGCGACGCCCACTCGAAATT
The DNA here is from genome assembly GCA_002234235.1 of Fusarium hostae. Classification (NCBI taxonomy): domain Eukaryota; kingdom Fungi; phylum Ascomycota; class Sordariomycetes; order Hypocreales; family Nectriaceae; genus Fusarium; species Fusarium hostae. Next base: position 6,069 of record NJCR01002540.1, on the reverse strand, counting down.
GTTATTGTGGCACAAAAGAACATCTCGGTGGCGTCTAGCTGAGATTCCGTTATATCATATCGAACAACTTCGTGCGATGCCTATTAGGGCACGACCGAACTTATTCTTATACCAATACCAAGTAGTTAGTCCGGAAATCTGTCGTGGGCGATTTCCCCCTTCGATATCTGGAAGCCCTTCCCGAGCTGACGACTTGAACGGCAAGATTTGCGTATCTTGAGGCTAGTAACGGACCGCTCAGCCGAACGCGGAGATCCCGCCATGGAAGCCAGCCGCTGAGACGATCTAGACCCGGCTGATCTCCAACAAGATCCATTCTGCTTCGTCGTTCATGGGATGACTAGTCGTCAGCCCCAGGCCGTTCCGTTGTGCTAAGAAAGACACTATTGCACGGGAGCGGGGGAAGATCCCCATATAGTCGAGATAGCGCCTGCGAGGAACAAAAATCAGCCATTCACGGCTCAGGAGAGGCTATGCATGTTTCAAACACTGATCGATAGTGTAAACCCTTCCGACACGCTATCTAATATCTCGCGATCAGGCGGGGCAAGGCCGTTGTCTTTCGGAAGAGATTGGTGAATATTGTACATCGCTCAGCCGTTTACAGTACACTGACGCGCTAATATTACCCAAATCGGTACACTCCGCATCTAAACGACACATGTAGACTTTGTGGCTGGCTGGGAAAGACTGAATTGAAGTGCAAAGATATCTCTCAGCCACACGTCCCGTCCCATGATCTCGGGTCCATGCAGCCTCCTCAATCTTCACGTTTAGCACATTTGTACCCCACTTTGGGCATAGCAAGCAATGGTTCGAACTAGCTCGCAGCCAAATCGGCCAGCCACCTATGAACTATTGTGTCTGGATCACTTTCAGCTCAATATAGTGCTTAATGGAGCGAAGAGGGCCAATAGATGCACTGTTTCATCGGGAAATATCATTCATGTAGGCTTTGCCAAGTCTCCGCGACTAGCCAAGAAACAATATAAAAGGCCACATCCGTTTCGCACCTGAGCAATTGCCATTTCATCGGTTTTAATTGTAGCTAAAGCTTCTTCATTCAAAATCTTGATTCGTCAATCTACCAAGAAACCGCAAAAAGGGCAACAAATACACCATCCACATCAACAATAACACCGGCAGTGCCCAGAACTATAACCTCCTAAGCGAAAAGCCTGAAATATCGGGCATCTCCAAGAGTAATGTATGGACAAACGTTTACCAATCAAACGAGAGTTGTCCCGATGGCGCGACTGCCGAGTTTGAGGTGTGGAAGTCACACTATGGCATCGTCGGCACCTGGAAGGGTGGCGCCAGGGATGATGGCAGAGTCAACATCACGCAGACGAAGGCAGTGAACCTTGGTTCACAGTCTCCTGACGGAAGCCAGAACCCTGGAACGACTCTGAACATGGTGGTTGTCAACGGAAGGGTCCCTTCGTTTGACAGAGCCCCGGCAGATCAGTCTGCCTTCGTCAATGCCTTTGAGATCGACACCGGCAACGACTTCACCCTCGAGACGGCCACTGACAGTGTGTTCTATCATCTTCTGGAAACATAGCTAGTTTAGATAAGCTGACGTTGGTCTATAGATAACTTCTTTGTTGGTGTGGCCGGCTCCCCCGATGGTGCTAGCAGCGTCCCGATTGCTACCTTCAGACCCGAGCCTGGTAACCAGTACCAGATCCAGCCTGCTAACATCTTCTACATCTCTGGTGGTCAGGCCGTGCAAGTCGGCCAGTTGGTGGATGTAGCCAAGATGAGAAATCCGCTACGCGTTGACTTCGCCGCTAGCGGCCCCAACATCACCATCAACCATAGTCTGAATGGGCAGCTCGTCATTACCAGGTAGTGGACTTTACAGCAGGGTGCGGAAGATTTAGGGATATTATAGTAATGAACTAATCATTCTAAATATTTATGTTTCTATTCTTGTTTATGGACCTTGGAGTCTTACACACTGGCTTTAGATAGAACTTCGGGTCTCGACAACCTCTGCGACGCCGGCAATAGATACACTGCCGATAATATCGAAAACAGCGACTGTAGAACTGAACTCCTTGTTGATCCAATTCCTCAACTCGACCGCCATCAGCGAGTCAACTCCATAAGATGAAAGTGGCTTGCTTGGCTCAACGTCATCAGCCGAGATAGACATAGCCCGCGCAAGCTTGGCTGCTATAGCTCGTATGACCACTTGCTGTCGCTCTCTGGCATCAGAAGACTTCTGAAACAAGTCTCTCGCGTTCTGAACGTGGTCAGCTACAGGAGCTGAAGAATTGTTGCTGCCCACCAGGTAGGAGAATGCACCGAGGAGAGGTCGTTCCAGTAAGGCAGGGGGTTGCTGGCCTTCCTCCAGAATATCCGCAGGCGTTCGGAGACCGAAGAGAATTTGTCCCTCAGACAGCGGAGGTAGCTCAACCGGATTGCTCGGGTCGCAACACAGAGTCAGCAGTGCAAGCAGCTCCTTGTCATCGATAGGCTGCATATCATCTGAAGTCTCTCGTTGTCGTTGATACGCTTCTTTTTCAGCGATGATGCCAATATTTCGCATCCATCCAATATCAAGAGACAGTGCATTCTGGCCATGTGCTCTACGATACTTCGCCAATGCGTCTTGGAACGCGCAACCACCTGCATAGTTTGCGCTGGCCATTTGACCCACGACACCTGCAAGAGATGAGAGGAGGATAAAAAAGTCGAGATCCTTTGGCAACAGCTCATGCAAGTTCTTGGAAGTGTTGATCTTGGAGCGCATAGTGAGATCCCATTGTTGAAATGTCATGTTACTCTGGAAGATGGCATCTTGGAGAACCATTGCTGCGTTGATGCAGCCTTTGATGGGAGGCATGGTGCGAGGACATCCTTCCAGCATGGCTGCCACATCTCCTCGGATGGACACATCGCACTTAGGCGCAACGATATTGACGCCGCGGGATGTGAGATCGGTCACCAACTGTGCAGCCGCATGAGAGGTTGCGCCAGACCGAGAGGGCACAATGAGGTGCTTGGCTCCTCTGTCGACCATCCATCGAATGATGGCTCGACCAAGACCTCCAGATCCGCCAGCTACCAAGTAGGTAGAATCGCCATCAAATGCCCATGGACGACAATCTTGAACAAATTTCTATGGGCTTGCGTATCAGCTAGTGGAAAAAAAGAGAGAGGCATATGTCAACTTACTGGAACTACATCCTCGGAGCTTGCTGTGATTACAATACGTCCCGTAGTATCTTCTTCTTGTAGTTGCTTAAAGGCTTCGACGATACCAGATACCTTGAATACTTGCAATGGCTGGGGAGGCAAAATCTTATCGTCAGCCAGGAGCTGCATCATTGTCTCTGCCAGTTGGCTCAGAATCTTGGGCCTCAGGCTCAAGACATCGATGGACGAGAAGGTGAGATTTCTTGACATGATCTCTGCAGCCATCTTGGAAGCCTCTGGGTTGTCCCGACCACCAAGGCTGATAACACGTCCCCTATCAGTCACGCAAGACAATGGTGTGCGTAGTGCGTCCTGGGAAAAGTCGAGCAGCACATCAACACCTTCTCCTTCAGTGACTCTCATCACATCTTGGGTAAGAGACGAGTTACTGTCAAAGATATGATCTGGGGCCAGGCCTAAGGTGCCAATGACTAGTTGCTTCTCGGCCGCTGTCGAGACTGTAGCGAAAACTTGAGCGCCCAGCATCTGAGCGAGCCTGACTGCAATCTGACCTGCACTGTCCGCGGCGGAATGAATCAAAACCTTTTCATATCCTTGCAAGCGGGTGACATTGAGAACTGAATGACAGGCAGTGAAGCCGGGAAGGGTGAATGAAGCAGCATCTTCAAAGCCTAGTGATTCTGGAATCTTGAAGACACGCTTCATTGGCGCGGGGATACTTTCTCATACACCCTGGAGAGACCATAGCGACGCGATCTCCCAATCGAAGAGAGGTATTACACTTGCTACCGAGCCGCTTGATAATGCCAACGCAGTCGGTTCCGAAATTCTCGGTACGTGTGTCTACATGACCGAGCGCGATGTTGAGATCGTGAGAGGTTAAACCCCAAGCCTTAGCTTCAATCTCGATCTCATGAGAGCCTAGTCCCTCCGCGTAGGAATAATCCTCAACGAATTGGAGTGTTCCGAGAGAGCCCGGTTGGCTGACGGAAAGCTTCAAAGCTGGCCCCTCTCCCCAAGGTTTCTCTTGCAGCTGCCTTGATACAAGAGAGCGTAGTGCGTTGTCGGTGGTGATGTCTCGGACTGCTCGGCCTATAGTGATGACACTATCACGAGCAATATATTCGACTTCCTTTATTGAAGATTCGTCATCGAATGCAGTCTTGTAGACCTCAGAGATGATATTAGCCTGTGATCGTTCGTGCTGCTCTCCTTCTATGGCCAATGTGACAATGTGAGTATCAGGCTGCTCAGCGCGGATGGAACGGAAGAAGCCCTGAGCGACACTGTAGTCTGGGCATCCTGGATCGCTGGTGTTGGCTGAAGTTACCCAGAGAAGGTTGGAAACTTTGCTTATCATAAACTGAAGGCAGCTGAACTGTTCTTCCGAGAGATCTGAGAGGAGAGGTGTGTCCCCAGATTCGGCGAGACAGATGACGAGGTCATCACTTGTCAGATCTGCGAGTTCCCTCCGAACTGCGACGAGTGAAAATGTAACAACAGTTGAACGTCGCTCCATTTTGGGATTTACTCGTGCACGCACTTGATCGGCAAGCTCCCTCTCCCTCGTTGACCCCTCGCCACTGATAAATATGACCAGGCGGCCCTTCCTCACTTTCCGCTCCAGTTCTTGTTCAATTGCACTGGCGGTTGCGACGATGACACTCATGATGTGACACTGATCATCTTGGTAATCGCGAATCACCACATCATTACCCGAGAAACCATTATCCTTCAAACACTTATCCCAAAGATGCTCAGGGATAGCAGCTGAATGAGGTCTCCACTCATCGCGAGCAACCCACCAGCCTGGCACCAGTCCAGCCATGAAGTTGGTCGCGATATCATCAGGGTTTATAACTTCTAGCAATATCAGACGGCCACCTGGCTTCAGAGCCTTGCGAACATTGCGTATGGTGGCTTCGAGGTATGGAGTAGCGTGCAACACGCTCGCCGCGATGACCAAGTCATAAGACCCTGGCTCAAAGCCTTGACTGTCGATGGAGCGATCTAGATCGAGTGTCTTGAAAGTGACACGGCCTTGAGACTTGAGATCTGGCCACCTTTGGCTTGCGGCCTCGAAGAAAGCTGGAGATATATCGGTGTAGGTATACTCAGAAAAGGCCAAGCCTCCAGTGCGCTTCTCGCGCTCTTGCAAAGCTGAGATGACATGTCCTGTCATACCACCTGTACCAGCGCCAACTTCAAGGACTCTCAAAGCTGGGTTCTCGTGAGATGCCAAGTCAAGCAGATAGTTGAGCTGGCCATCAGCGCACAGATTTCGGAAGAGATCTGAGTAAAAGATATCGGCCTGGTCAGATTCAAAGACGACCTGCAGAGGATCAAGCTCGCCAGACAGAATCTCAGGTAACTTCCGTGCACATGTTGTGTAGAGCTTCCAGGCTGGAAGGACAGAGTCGACCTCAGCCAGCCGAGCTTCTAGCTCTCCATCATCGATCTTGGTTGCTTCTTCCTGATATTCGGCAGACAGTTTGCCAACATGATGTTCCATCCAGTCAACATGACGTTGCAAGTCTGCTGGAACCTTGGACTTGTCAATGCGCTTCAGTACACGCGCAGCAACGAGCTCCAGCGTATGACAGAGCTTTGAGTGGTTTGCAAGAATTGCACTGTCGTCCTTGGGCATAGCATTGGCGCCGCATAGCTGTGTGAGTTGATCGGGATTGAGCATACTCAGTTGTGGCTTCCACTCAATGGAGTAAACCAGCTTCTTCTCCTTCTGGGTCACTTCGCCTGAGACAGCAGACGTCACTGCCCGGGCGATGCAACAAAGGACCTCTCCATCCTCACTAAGAGCCACGACCTTGCCCTGCTCTCCATAGCCATGAACAGTCGGGGTCGCTTCAGACATCCACTGGACCAGGCTTTCTATCCATACTC
>NJCR01000254.1:68905-80746 GCA_002234235.1 Fusarium hostae | reverse complement strand
TAACTTTTGCGCGGCACTGTACATAGATTTCCTTGGCACATGTCGAAATAACTCTGTACAGACCTGTACTATTTCTTTAGATTAGTCTAATAAATAAAATCAGCATAAATTTGACTCTCAATGCTTCGAGTTTAGCGTAACGTCCTGACTGACTTCTCGACTTTGAGTACAGAGATCGGTGATCATATGAAAGGGTATGATTGTGGGGTTCACGTGATCACTGTCACGAGAACGCGAAGGAGCCACCATCTCTAGGTTAACCACGCCGTCAGTTTTTTTCGTGACGCCCCACACCTTCTTCCAATTCCCCTTACCCTACATCTTCAGCTCGCGTTCTGTCGACGAGAAAGAAGCCATCGTCGCGAAGCAGTTCACCGATGTCATCCAACGGCAACGGTAGTAGCAAGTGGCCTGACTTCCGCCTCGCGTCAACCCTATGGTCTCTTATACCCGGCTCCCAGTCCAACAGGCCGGATAAGCAAAACGACGACAACCGCGACGGGAACGACGGCCACAAGAACGAGCAGCAGCTCAAGAACGAACCCCAAGAAGAGCTTCCAGAAGAGCTAATGCAGTCACTCGAGTTGACCCAAGACGAAGTCGGCACTGAAAGCCGGCCAATTGACGAGATGAGCGGTTTCGATAACTACGATGGCGATGCTCAGGTTGGTCCAGAAGACGACGTTCAGGACCAAGACTTTGGCGCGCTCGAAATGTTCGACAGCAACGAAACACAAGCTCCCTACACCTCGCAACTCGACAACGCGTCCCAGGAAGAACAGGCACCTGAGGCGCCCATGTCGGAAGATATACCATCCTCTCAATCCCGAAAGCAAAAGCGCGACAAGAAGGAGCGCAAACGGAAGAGCATAAATGAGAGTGAATATCCACAACTGCTAGCTGCCGAAGGATTCTCGCGCAAGCCCAAAAAGTCCAAGAAAAAGTCAACGTTACCAGTCGAAATTCCCGATAGCCTAGTCGAAAACAACACATCAACCATATTCCCATCTCAGCCTCTGGAGAACTCGGCTGCTGACTATGATGATGAGGCCGCTGCGCCCGCTACTCAAACGAAGCGCAAGCGCAATCCCTCAGATTCTACTGACGGCAAGCAACGCAAGAAGCGCAGATCCCGTGACGAGGCAGCCGACATCGAATCAGAGCAGGTGGAACCAGGAACACAGGATGGCCAAATTGAGGAAGCAGGCACTAATGAATCACAAGCTGCCTCTTTCCTTCGCACCAGGCATGCAGCTCGCCCAGCTGCCATTTACGATGACGTTGCAGAGGATGCACCCCAATCTCCCAGTGCTGCACGCCTCGAAGTGCGTGATGCTCGATCAAGAGAAGGTAGTGCCGCTCATGACGAGATGGACATTGATGCACCAGTGAAGCAGAACCAGGAGGAAGGGAGTGAAGTGTCTGGCTTTTCTGCAATCAATGGGCAAGAGAACACAGAACACCAGGAGCTTGAACAAGTGGCCAGGGACGTGTGGAACGCGCACATCAACGGCCAAAACCAACCCAACACACAAGACTCATCTGTGCATCATGAGGAGGTGGAAATTCCAACATCTGCACAGCGTCCTCATACAAGCAATGATGTGTACGATGTTCCCGGAAGCCCAGTTCAGGCCTCAAACCCTCCAAGCGCCAACGCCAAGCGAACACGATCGGGTAAGGCTAAGAAGGCCAAGCCTACTTTCTTTGAGAAATCGCCTTCCCCCGAGGTTCCTGAGGGTGACCTTCCATCACCTTCTGCCATGACACCAATGCCACGAAAGCGTACCAAGAAGGCCTCAAATCGTAGAAAGTCTGAGGCCAATCGTGCACTCTCGTCTCAAAACATCCCAGTCGGAGATGACGATGACGAATATGGCAATCCAGCAAGTGGACGACGTAACCGAATGGCTGGTTTCACTCAGGGACGATTCAGCGACGAGGAACTTGGTCGTATCGCACAAGCAGTCGAGAGTTACCGTGTCGAGCGCAACATGGTGCAGCATGAACTGAATGCTATGATCCATGCTCCTGGGGGTACAACCGCTGGCGATGAGCATGCCGCTCTTTGGGCACGCATCTTCGCAACATGCCCAGACCGACACAGACAGAAAATCATCAACATCACCCGAAAGAAATTCCACAACTTCGTTGCTCGTGGTACTTGGACCAACGAGCAAGATGCCGAGCTTCGTGACCTTATTGAGGCCAACGGAACAAAGTGGTCCAAGATTGCGGGTATCATCAACCGTCACCCAGAAGATCTCCGAGATCGTTATCGAAACTACATTATCTGCGGAGATTCCCAGCGAAAAGATACCTGGGACGAGGAGGAAGAGGGTAACCTGACACAGTACGTGATGGAGGCCATGGCCGCCATTGATGAGTTGCGAATCATCCAACCTACCCGCGAACTGCTCAAGAAGCCATACGAGGAACTCATCGATTGGCAAAACATCAGTGAGCGTATGGGAAGAACTCGCAGTCGGCTTCAGTGTATCACCAAGTGGCGGGCCATGAACATCAAGACTCATGGCAAGGATAAGTTGGTGTCACATGCGCCCGATGCATCTATTTCTTTCCGCCTCGAGAAGGCCCGTCGTCAAATTTCTGCGATGCCTGAGGAAGAACGTTATCGCATGATCATGGCTATATCAGGTTCATCCGCATCAGTTGAATCCAAGATTCCGTGGCAGAGACTGGTTGACAAGCAGTTCCGTAACAGCTGGCATCGACCAACGCAGATACTTCTTTGGCGACGCCTGAAGCAAAGTGTCCCCGAGTCAGAACAGAAGACTGTACGAGACTCAGCGCAATACCTCCTTAATTTATACGCCCAGACTGGCGAGCTTCCTAATGTTGAGGATGCTCTTTTCGACGACGCTGAGGAGATGGAGTTCTTGAATAGTATCCCAACCGCCCATGCTTCTCATAACAACGCATCCGCCAATGGACAGAACCACATGAGTGCCGAGTTTGTTAACGAGGCCGACGAGGAGGAAACTGAACAACAGCAGGGTGAATACGGCGTTCCTGACGAGAACATCAATCCTGATTTACCTATCGCACCAATGGAAGAGTTTGACCCAGCCCCAATGGCATCAATGGATCCCGTTGCTGCGGTTGCAGACCTGGCACCCATGGAGGATACTGAAATGGTTGACCCAGCTCTTTCTGCAGAGCCTGCAGAGCCCGAAGAGCCCATTGATGCGCCGATGAAGGAAGAGCCCGCGCCTGTCGCTAAGCCCGTCAATACACCTGTGTTTGATGAGCCTGCTCCCCCTAAGGCTACCCGCATCGCAAAGAGAACAGGTATGGGCAAGGCGAAGGCACCTAAGCCCCCTCGAAAGTCAGCAGCTAGATCTACTCCGGCCAGAGGCACACCTAGCCGTCGATCTGCTAGACGGGCAGCCCCTTCTCAGGACCCAATTGAGGACGATGGAGATGTTCAGGCCGGTACTCCCGCAGAGGATAACTCTGAGATCGACGAGGCTCAGACACGCAAGCGAAAGACGCCTAGCAGGTTCCGATCCGCTGTCGCCCCTGAGGTATCTGCTGCCGCCGACGATTCAGACAGCGTGATGGACGATATGGAAGACTTGCCAGCCCGCATTATGTAAGAGAGAAAAGGAACATGAGGGCCACTACATGGCAGATGAGTGATAGAGATTTGAGAGGGGTCCGGCGTATTTGTACAAGTTACCACCAAGATGGCCTCGACACTAGAAATAGCGGGTGTTCCAGTAATACTTCAGTGGCTAATGGAGGATGTAAAGGGGAGAAACATGGACGGTATCGTGGATAACATGAAATATAAAGGAGGGACTGTTTAGTCGCAATTGATCATCATTATCTTTACATCACTATTCACTGTGCAAAAGGAAAGGAAATGTTTCAAAGAATCGAAGTCAATGCAAATCCTGGTATCTATCATTTCTCATTCGTCTACTTTAGCTATTTGCTCATTCGCAATTCGTAATGCCAGCAAATCCATCATACCAGTGCCGCCATCGTTGAGCGCAGATCGTGATAACAAACAAGTGTCTTCTACTCCAAACTCCACCGAATGTTTTCTTTTGTGCAAGTGACCCGAGTCCTCCGAGTCCGTCGCAAATACCGAGTCAAAAAAAGATTACCCGCCGTATAGTTACCGAGTCCATAATATGACTGATCGCAAGATAAGTACCGTTCGTAGTGATCGAGATTCTTTAGCGAATCTCGGGCTCCCGCATGAATTCAGGGATAGCGAAACCTCCGTCACCGGGCTCAAAGTTGGGAGTTCCAAAGGTGCTGAGGCGCGAACGAGTAGAAGTGGTGTTAGCGTGACCAGCAACAGTGTCCATGAGGTCAAGGACGTCTTCGACAGGGTTACCATCGCGGCCGGAGCCGAGGGCGGAGTCATTGTCGAAAGAGTAGATCTTGATACCGCGAAGATGGGTATCCTTGCCGTTCTGGTGGTTCTCGAGGATCTGCATCTGAACAACCCAAGCGACGAGGGTGTTGCCGTCAGGACCACCGCCAGCGCCGGTGATGGGAACCTGCTGCCAGCCGGAGGGGTTCTCAAGAGCCATGGTAGCGAACTCGATGAGGTTGTTCTCGCTAGTGCCGGCCTTGAAGACGACCTTAGTAGGGGTGTAGGACTCATCCTCGTTGTAGTCAACGTAGAAGCGGATGTCGCGAATACCAACACGCTTGGTGAAGTACATGGTGAGCTTATGGGGCTGAGGGCCATCGGACCTGAGATGTGTTAGTCAGGCGAAATGTGTTTGAGAGTTAGCGGATGAACTCACTGCCAGAAAAGCTTGAGGTCATCGCTCTTGAGCTCATCAACACCATTGCCAGGCTTGTGGCTGCTGACAGTGAAGCGGGCAAGGTTGGAAATTTCCTTCAGGCCAGCGGTGGCGGGGTCAAAAAGAGTAGCGGCTTCAAGAGCTTGGTCGTTCTCAGCGGCTTCTTCGTCATCTTCCTCTTCTTCTTCGTCGATTGAGTTCTCGTCCTCATACTCTTCAGGGGATGGATCAAGAGTACGATGATCAGCATCGTCCTCAGCAGTTTGGTCGCCGTTGTAAGCCATTGGGGCATCAGAAGAAGGGCCAGCGGGAGCAGCCATAGGGCGAGCGCGGTTGAAGAGAATACTCTCATCAGGCTCAGCGTCGGAGCTGGAAGCGTCGGAATCGCGGGGAGGCATGCTGAGACGAGATCGGTCTGTAGGCTGCTGGGCGGCTAGGAGAATGTTGTTAATATTTGATCGCAATTCTCGTGCTTCGTGAAGAAGATGCATGCGCTCTTGATACCAATCGTCAAAGGTGACACTGAGATGATCGATGGCTCGGTAGCAGGCTTCTTCGTTCTCCTTGTCTGGAGAAGGAACGGTTCGGAAAACTCTCTTGCGCTGCTGGAGAAGAGCACCACTAGACTTCTTAAAGGCAAGTTCTTGAAGTGGAACTCGCTTGATGCGATGATCGCGGTTGATTTGATGAGTGGAAGGGGGAGGGGGAGGGATGTAGATTTCGCGACGAGAAGGCATGTTCAGGGATGAGATGGGTTTTTCGGATAAAGGGAGAACAAGTGCAGTGATGAAGGAGAGATCAAGCTGAGAACAGCAGATGAAGGTATCAAAAGAAAGGAAAGATGATGAAAGAAAAAGAAGGTTGAGGAGAGAGTTATTGGCAGAAAGTGCAATTGAGATGATGGGAGAGATGACGATGTGTTGGAGGACTGTGAAGTGCAGAGTTGATGTTGAAGAAGAGAAGATACAAGAGCAAAAGAGAGATGGTGACATCAGTTTCATTCATATGGAGGCATCGAACAATAGAAAAAGAGGCCCATCGTGAAAGTATGAGGGCAATGAATCACTGATGCCAGCCGTCGATAAGTGGCAGCTGACCACTGGCAGCCAACTAGAGCTGCAAACACTTTAAAATTGCAACTGATATGCTGATATGAGATCATGGCACTGCCAGAAAGAGACGCTAAATATGCACGTTTAATTGAAGAAGAAAAACTGACTTACTTCTATACAGACGAAAAGGATTAGGAGGAGGCGCTCGACGACGTCTTTGGTCAGGAGGTTGATCTGGTGTTCGATGAATTGGAGGACCGTCAGGCGTTACCATAGGCCCAGCAGCAACAGGAGAAGCACCTTGAATTGGGTGTAATCTAGTAGAAGGACCACTTGGAGTAGCAGCTGGAACTTGAGGCACTGGAGATGAGGTTATATCGGATGGTATAGGTCTCGGGCTCGAGGCCGTGTTTACCTGTGCCCTGGCGTTTGTGTTTGGATTTGGGTTTGCATGAGTGGCAGCTACATGCCTTGCTCTTCTTGAACCACGAGTGATATCCATCTTGACTGACAGTGATCACTAATATCTGGCCGACACTGCCAACGTTCACTGATATCCGAGCTCCTCTAAAGTCAATTATAGGCGCGGTCGCGGTTGTAGCTGTCACTGGAAAATGTGATGTGAGTGGACAATTGGACGCGCTATCACGTGGCCTCTATCGAATCTATTTTAGGTGTCTTGTCTTGCTCAGCTGAAGTTGACCCCTGTCCATCTTCATCTTGCCTTGGCCTTAATTGTTTCAAACATCATCACCTCCAATCTCTTCAGCCATAGGCAGCATCAATGCTACGAGTCAATGCAATGGCATCACTTTGCAGAACTGATGCACTGTCGATATATCTCATCTGTCTACTCAATTGAGCCATTTTCATACTCTAAAGTCTAATCATAACCGAAGTCGCCTCTTACCGACCGAACTTCCAGGTTGCAACTTACAGGGTCCTCCTCCTCTACCCCGCCAAAACTATCACTGCAACCCAACCAGCCTCTCCCACTGTAACCCCGGCCTCATGCTTAAAAAAGCTTCCAGAAAATCTTGGTCCGAGATCTGACGCATGTCATGGCATGTCATGTCAAGTCACAAGCCACCGACAGAATTTCACTGACACTGACAGTTCTTGACTCAATTACAAGGAACTTTTGGCCTTGACCCTTGTGGGCCTATGAATATAGTACCCTCCATCTTCTTCGGAGTCGTACGGAGTATTGCTGAAAACTATGCTACGCCCCTGACTTACATCGAGCAGGGAGGATGCGCAACACCATTTGCCCTTCCCTCTGATCTTCGATCTTCGATCTTGTTACATTGAAACAATACGACAATTCCTTAATCAATTGAAACTCACGGGTTGCCCGCCCAGTCTCTCCACTACAACGCCTTGACCATGCCCGTTATAACCGTTCAACGGCCAGTGTCGTACCTGAAGCTAAGGCGAGGCCCCTGGGTCCGTCCTCATACTCGAAATCTGAGGTCGTACGGGGATACCGATATCGCTTCGAGTCTCGCCGTGCCAACTAAGAGTGAGGCATGCAGGACATCGTCGGGTTTCGCTCTTTAGTGCACCCTTTCAACATGAAACATAAGCTCATGACCTCTACGTGGAGTTAAAATTTTCTTCTCGTCGTTGGCTAGAAACGCCTTCAGCATGCACGGTCTACGTATATCCTTCAACTTGAGTCGAGTGGGCCCCCATTGCCAGCCTCATCTACAGCCATCATCCCGGTTCATCGCCTAATGTACTCCGTAACGCCTCATCTCTCCCGTCTCATTGGCAACGATCCAGATTAACAGTCCAAGCTGTCACCATCGTTGAGATCTTCAGCCGTTCGCACTACGTCATTATCGTTTTCACTTAACTACCGGCCTCCCACGCGCCACGTCGGCTCGCTCATCTTCAGGGTCCTCCCATGAAACTGGTCCCTTCACTGACTCTCACAAGATCCAAGCTTTTGAGTTCCTCTCTTTGCTTCTTCTCGTGTAACTCAGGGCTTCCATGCTGCCCATCTCAACTTGCGAAACTTCTATTCGTTCTGATGCACCGTGACGCCTCGGCTTTCTTTAGAGCTCAACTTACATACCCACCATCAAAGCCTTCCTCAAGATGTCATTAGCAAGGATAGCCTCAAGAATCAGGGCCGAGTCGGGGTGACGGGTCACTTGGTGAACCCTTGAGGACCCTGACTTCAGCCTCACGAGACGATCCTCTCATTAGCATAAATATCGACTTGTGTCAACTGTTCTGTCAGCTATCAATCTACAATAATCTCTCAAAGTGAAAGACGAGAGCTTATTCTGTGTTTTCATCTGATTTTCTTCGATGTCTCTTGATCCCTTACCTACTATTGAAACGACTCTCACTTCTTCTTCTCCATCAGACATGTCATCTTCTATACAAAGTCGATCTGCTCGCAGCACGCCTGCTATCAACGCATCCGCCTTTAATCCTCCTGAAGCCAATGGCTCTTCTAATGAAAGGATTCCATTCATGCGAGACAACTCTCCTGAAGCCGACAGCCTACCCTCCAACCCAGCTCTTACTCCGGTCATCACTCATGGAGACAACCCTTCAGCCAGCAACAGAAACTCCGAGGCCGATACAGTAGTCCCTCTCCAACCTGTTATCAGCCAAGATCCCAGTCGAGTCCGCCCTGGCTCTCGCACCGGTAACTTTTTCACTCCCAAGACGGCTCGCTTCTCTCAGGATGGCGGAGAGCCTCTTCAGTACTCTGGGGGTTCCATGAAATCGTCTCGACGACGCTATCGTGGTGAAGACTACGACTTTGACCAGGCTGCCGACTACCCCACTGTGAGTGACTACGAGCGATATTGGCGTAATGAAGGCCGCAATGATCGCTATACTGCTCGAAGAGGCCCTTACCCACCTCCCACATTCATGAACCGCCGTCGAGCGCACCCTCATGATTCGGACGAAGAGTTCTACAGCAGTGATGATCCTCGCATGCCTCCCACTGGCGGTCGCAGAATGATGGATGAGGAGATGGGATACTCTTCTCGACCTTTACATCACCGACGTGCTTCTACCCTCAACGGCTTCAATATCTCTACAGGCAAGCTTGAGTGGAGCAACCTCAGTCCTAAGGAGAAGTCAGAGATCATGCGTCTTCCTCTGACTCAGTGGATGAACTCAAATTTCAAGAACCACTTTGTTGCCAGTCTTGGTGAGCTTATCGGCACCACCATGTTCCTCTTCTTTGCCTTTGCCGGCACAGAAGTTGCCAACATTCAGGCCCAGACCGACACCAAGACCACCACAGGAGAGTCTACGGGAAGTCTCAACGTGTCCAAGCTCCTCTACATCTCAATCATCTTCGGTTTCTCGCTCATGGTCAATGTATGGGTCTTCTTCCGTATTAGCGGTGGTCTCTTCAACCCTGCAGTCACTATTGCCATGTTGATGGTCAAGGCTATCAGCATGACGCGAGCTATCTGCCTGTTCCTCTCTCAGATTCTTGGATCAATGCTTGCCTCTGTTATGGTACGATACCTATTTCCAGAGACATTCAACGTTCGAACTACTCTGGGAGGCGGTGCTTCTCTGGTTCAGGGTGTGTTCATTGAGGCTCTTCTTACTGCTGAATTGGTCTTCACCATCTTCATGCTTGCCAAAGAGAAGCACCGCGCTACATTCATTGCTCCCGTCGGTATCGGCCTGGCTCTTTTCATTGCAGAGATGGTTGGTGTCCAATTCACAGGAGGTTCGCTCAACCCTGCCCGAAGCTTTGGTCCTTGTGTTATCACTGGTACCTTTGACTCGGAGCACTGGATCTACTGGGTCGGTCCTGGCATTGGCTCTCTTATCGCTGTCTGCTTCTACTGGTTCATCAAGACTCTTGAGTACGAAATGGCCAACCCTGGCGCCGATGGTGATGATCTCAACGATCCTACCAAGAACCCTGAGAAGCGAGCTGAAATTCAGTCTAACGCTGCCCCTACGATCGCATTTGGCGGTGGCAAGACCCCTTCAATTCGCAGCTAAATGACGAGTTCATGAAAACATGACTGCTATGAGTGGAAACGAAATGGATACGGTCCATTAACGATTATACGATGAAAGCTGATGAACAAATTCAATGATGCTTCATGAGACCGAACACACGAAAGATATACACGAAAATATAAACACGCCAGAGATGGATGGAAAATTGGAAGTTGGTACTTGTTTATATTGGTATTTTGCCTTAAATGGTTGGGGTTTGGTTTGGCGTTTCGTTAATTTTGAATACTGCCCGACGCATTCGGCGCTTCGAGGCTGAATCCTCCAGATGAAGGAGTGTATATATAGAGCTTTAGGTAGAAAGTATTGACAAAGGTATCCGACTGGAACCCATTTACACACACTTGCATTGGAATGATTCTTGATTTTGTGGTAATCAGGTATGTCATTACTTCTGTATGCGTATTCTAGTTCGAAGTTGAGCCAAACCTCAATCATCTAAACCATTACTCAGTCAAGCATTTGATTACTGAACTTAGCTCGAGCTACTAGACAATTATGTCTGTCATATTGGCACATATAATTGACGAAATGCTCTTGGTTTGATATAGGAGTATATTCCAGGAATCTCTACAATGCTAGTTGGTGAGATGATGACCTGGTAATATCCCTAAGATCCTAGATCCTGCAAAATACACTGTCTTTCCAAAGACACCTGGTCCCGGTCTTCCAGTTCACGAATCCTGTGACTCAGCTATGATAAACCTGGCTCTCATCCAACAATACCGTGTTGTATCCATTCTTGTTCATCTCAAATCGTTTCCCCAAAACTAGAATATATATCGGACTGCGAATCCTTGGTGTTTGATGCTCCATCCTCAGGTCCGAGAGCTTATTCTATGGCTATCTGGCGTCTATTGCGCTGTCGTCGAGCTCGGACGATGCTGATGATGAAGCAGACGATACAGTACGAGATAGCGAAGCCAATGACTCCTCCCAAGCCACCAAGCATGAAGCCGGCTCCGGCGTCTCGAGAGAAGCCGTCAGGGAGACTTCGACCAGGTCGAGGGGTTTCGACGGTCTCGATAGCAGGCATGTTCATTGTTGTTGCTGGAGATGGTCCGGGATATAGACTCCAAGGTTCTTTCTCGGGGGCGGTTTATTGTGCGAAATGTCTCTGGTGTATTTGCTCCTGGATTAGTTTTGGTTGTGTACCCTTTTCTCGATGCGGGTATGGGTTCGGGAGAAGTCACTCCTGTCTGTCGATGGGTAATGATAGGTCTTTCTGGTCAAAGTCTGGAGGGATGTATTCTTCCAAATGTTTCAGCAGTTGTATTTGCTTTGCTGGAAGAAGAGTCGAGGTTGGGAGGACGTGACATGGTAAACAGAAGGGAAGATATAGTTGCTACGGCGTTTGTATGCAGCAACATGACAGTGACAGTGGCAGCCAGTTTGCAAGTATCACTGAACATTCAACTTCAAACGGAGTGAGTAGAACAACCTCAGGGTATAGATAACCAATTCGTCCGTTTGTTCATGTTGAGGCGCACAGTGATTCATTGCCTGTTCGCGCTCGTTCGTAAGTGATGAACAATGTTGAGAATTATCTGCCAGCAGAATTGGTCAGTGTCTGCTTATCATGTCAATTGGGATAACTTGACATCTTCTGTCTGATATGTCCTAGGCGTAGAGGAATCGCTTGAGTCGCTGCGGTAGTTGTGACATGGACGTATCGATGTGATAATACCGACAAATAAACATCAAGATCATATACTCATCTTAATTTAAGTGCAGATAACCAACATGGCAATATCTATTGAACATTCACTCATCTTGCACCTATGCACTCACTACTACATATCTCGCAGTTTCACTTTCACCTTCACCTTCACCTTCACTTACATGGCCACCATGGCTGAAGTTGAGACTGCCTGGTCCATGCCATGACCATCAATTCCAATGACCTCTCTGCATCTTCAAGTTCCCAATTTGCACAAGGTCCTCCAACAAGCTCACAAGCAAGCCCCGTTGGCTCAGTGGTA
>NJCR01000254.1:0-68867 GCA_002234235.1 Fusarium hostae | reverse complement strand
GTTCGATTCCAGTACGGGGCAAGTGACTTGTTTTTTTTGTCATTTTTGCTGAGACCTCATGGTCTTTATGATTTTATAATATCTTGAGATATGCATGTGTCAGTCATGGTGTTGAGTCTGGTTTGTCTGGTTTACATTTTGGTAAAATGGCGTTCACTAGTGCCGGCTGCACGTGGTGGTGAATATCTGAAGGGCAGAAGCGCTGTAATGAGAGGAACAGCCTTTTCCGTAACCGTAAAGTTACTTATTGAAACGATATATGAACATGGATCAAGTCTTTTGATGCATCACATCGGGATGACCGAGTCTCGGTTCGAGCCGTGTAGTGGGGGGGGGGGGGGGGGGGAATGAGATGAGGGAGCATCATGAATGCCTGGTCATCATACATGGTCGTCACATCTACCCTAAACCAAAACATCAGTCTTGTGCGATGTTCATATACCGATAATTTATATAACAGAAGAACATGGTCATATCACATACATATCTCCAGGTCACGGGAGATCTTTGCCCTTTCTTAACCAGTACAAATGTCGGGTGTAAGTGCCCCGTGATATGTCTCAGTTCACCACCCTAGTCCAAATCATAGCCGTGATGACTTCACGAGAATCACTTCATCCCAGCCAAAAAGCGGAGAGTCTTGGTCAGTGCAATCATCAAGATCGGGCATGAAAAGAGCAAGGAACAAAAACGAAGTGGAACCAGCATTAAATTTCACTCGATCCTAGTCTGGTTGAGATGGCGCGTGCCTTTGAATCGATTAATGAATGGCGTTTTATAGCCCTGCCTATTTTAAAATGTGTGTCTTATTTATGGCAACTAACCAAGCACGCGACAAATGCAGATGCTCTCGTTTCGAATCATAGGAGAGAGTCTAGAAGGAGAAAGAAGTATCATCATTCAATTAAAACAATGGAACCGGGATTCAAAGTCGAAGTAAATTAAAATTGATGTCATCCGCCCACTCGGCCCCCTTTTCGCTTGGGCATGCTCGTTGATAATGATAGGCGCTGCCGAGCCATGGCTGGGTAAATGAGTGGAAATTTGGCGAAATAGAGACTTGATAACGAGGTCTACAGCAAGAACAATAGGCATAGCAAATAGAATGTTCTGTGATGAGACGAATTTGTTGTTGTCAGTATCTCAAAATAGGGGTTCTCAGTTAATTACAGGCTCGGGAGCAGTACTCATGTAATGCATTGTCTTGTCTTGTCTTGACTTCCAGTCTCCTCAGCCTGTTATTGATGATGATAATTTGGGGGCGTGTGTGTTCCACCAGATACTACCTCGTCCATCCAGGCCATCTCGGCTGTTGATTAGCCATCAAATCGATACGGAGAAGCTATATTCATCAGCCATTAAACAAATATAAACCTTTTCCTCATCTGCTCATCAAGGCTCAAGCAGGGCAGGGCAGGGCAAGGGGGGTAGTATCACCGCCGGTTTGCGGGGGCGTAAGGACTATTCAAGGTTATTTGATCAATGCACGGATATTGACGACACACGAGAAGAGGAAGAAGGTTGTATTGCATTTATCTGACAGTTTTGTCGTTTTGTTGGATGGAAACTATCGTTCGAGTTTGAGCTGATATCACAGCAGCATCTTGTCTAATGGAGAGTTTATGAATGTCTTAGACTTTCCTCCTGACGTTTTCAGCCATGTTGTCACATTGGATCTCCAGACCAAATCATTTAGATTCAACCCAACCGTTTTCAAACTGATCATCACCTCTTTGTTCCAAACCGTTATATCACTATCTCTTCTTTCAATCCGCATCCGTAGGTGGAAAAAAGGTTCACTCAAAGAACCTGAACTTCCCAACCTCATGCACACCCGTTTTCGACATCACCCCCCCCCCCCCCCCCCACCCTCCATCAAATCCCCCTTGAACTACCAGGAAAAGCCGGTAATTCCAGGGGACCTTCTGCCCTAGAGACAGCTGGAGTGGATCTCGCAGTGAACCCCTCCCCCTAACAGATGCGCTGTGCGCGTGGGCGTCGGGTCGCGTGTGGGGCAAAAGGGAGAGCCCACCTTAGGAAATGGCTGTCGCTAGCTTTAGCTCTAAAGGTAGAACCCGTCCCTTGGAAACTTCCATTAATTACGGCCACTCACTACAAGTGCCTCTCGTCTTTAGAGCTGAGCTCCCGTCTCATTTCTCCCTCCATCATTCTCATTCTCAATCTCAACTCAACTCTTCATCTCTTTGCGCCTTCAACTGTGATACCCAAAAATACATACTCCTTGACCTTCAGCTTTACCTCACTCAGCTTCTATCATATCGACCTTCTATAATCAGCAATATGACTCTCACCGATGAAGAGCTCGATCGCGACTGGCAGCCTAGTGGCCGTCGCCCTCAATCGTCCGTATCCCCCTATACTTACCTCAATTGAGGACGACCACGAAGTCGTCTACAAATACAATGTGATCGCGAACCAAGACCTAACATGTACTTCTCATATAGCACCATCGCCCGCTCTTTTAGTGCAGAGTTGATGGACATCTTCCGCATCGAGAACTCCCTCACCGATCTGGATCAGCAAGTCCACGATAAGTTGGTCTACCACTTACTCACCGTTTCATTCACGAAACCTTGCGTCTAACCACATTTCACCCTCTTCAGGAAGCAAACAGTCGACAAGAACACCGAAGAACTCGCCTCTCTCGAAGCCCGCATCCGCGAAATGGAAGATCGCCTACGTCGCTCTGAAGGCAGCACCCAGCACCGCTCTCCCCTGCCACAGGTCCAGACACAGACCGCCAACCAGTCCCAGACTCAGCAGCAGCAGCCAAGCTCTCTCGATGCTCCCACGGACGACTCCAAGGCTCGCTCACGACCGGGAACGGCCCGCGCTGCTCAGCAAGCTCCCTCCTCGGGCAACATGCCCCCGACCCCGGGTGCCAGTGAAGGTGAATACTACGTCGTCACCCGCGATGACTTGCAAGACGGCCCGCGCTGACGAATCTTTTTGACTTTTTATAAAGACGGAGATCATGAATAAAGCAATCTGACCTTTTTTTGCTGCTCCCCTCCTCTCCATGAACCATTCAATTCTATCGAGGGCACCTCACTCATCACCGCCAGTCAGCAGCCTCTTCCAAGAGAGCTGCCACCCCTCATGAGCTAGTGGACGGTAGTGGGCGCGGAGAACCAACGGCTGCATGCAACCCTTGGCCAGACTGCAATTCGCTTCTCGACCGTTCATCTTTTACGGGACCACCTCATGTTTCAAGACTGACTCGGCGCGCCCCTCGACAACTGGCCAATTCATTGTTTCGAAGAAAGCCACGAATTACAGCCGAGGCGCATTAACAACGTCAAACGCCCTCGACTATTTTTTTTATAACAAATGTTTTTCGGTTGCTGGAGGAGTTTTCAGGAGCCGGGGGAAATCCAACGGCGCATCCCCAGCCTGAGTCCCCCCCTTTTTTTGTCGTTCGCTACCAAGATTCCCGGCGTTCATAGAGGCAGCATTTGCAACATCATTTTATTATTATTATTTTCATCCTCTCGCTTCTACTGTTGCGTCAGGCTGCTGCATACTGTTTATGGGAGGATAACGTCCACATCTAGCATAGTGGATGTGTATGAATGCGTGGATTGGATGGACTGTTTGTATGAGATGAGATGGGATGGAATGAACAGGACGGGAACGTATTTGGATGGACGGGTATGCATGCCAATTGATAGCAAGTGCATCAACAGTACCTCAATCGACTTGATTCACGGCCGAAATAATGAGGTTTATATGTATCTTTTCCAGTTACGGGTGGAAATACATGGGTAATTCTTTACCTTGTTACTTGAACAATGCCTCACTTCTGCCCCCGAGTTCTGATATCGCCTCCATCTTACAAAGCATCATAATAGCCGACATGCATCGACAGCTTCAGAATTACATACCGACATGCTCTAACTTGCGGAACGCGAAATCCACACTACCACTACCATTCATCGATATCATCGAGATCCTTGTTGGCAAACCCGACTTTGTTGTTCTCGAGATCAAACGCAACATACAGTGCCTTGAGCGCAATATCGCCAATGATGGTTACTCCCAAGCTCTCTGCACTCTGCAAACCGCCCCAGCAGTAATCCGAATCGTTGTCGGTTGTGCTGTAGCTGAGGTACGGCCCAGGTATCTTCAAAATGTGCTCTGTGCCTGGCACCTTGAACATCAAGTCTGGAAGATCGTTGGAAAACTTGCAAGGAAACGTGAACGAGTCGCCGAGACGAGGATCAACCCTCATGTCTGGAACGTCGTACCAGTACATACTGGCAAGGTCTCCGGGCAGAAACAGAAGTGTAGTTCCCGTGTCGATAGTAGCCTCGAAGGTGTGTGCCATCCAGACTTGACGAAGACCGGTCCAGGCTGTGGTATCGAATGTGACGTCCCAATGGGGGCTATCCTCTCGTGTGGCCATCCATGAGATGTTGTCCTTGGCTCGGCTCTCGTTAATGTAACCAAAATCAAAGCGACCTGTCGCGTTTCGACGCATATCGACAGTGAAGACTGGATTATCGAGTAGTGGACGAAGCTTGTCGAGGAGAGACGGAGTCGGAGGGTCGATGTTGCTAGGAAGAGACTTGGCAAGGCCCAAGATGCCTGTGAGTTCAGTTTCGCGCTCAAAGCGAGGAGCAACGACTTGAGCAGACTGGATAGCTGTATTCTTGAGTTCAAAGTCTCCCAGACGCACGGTATCGAGGTAGACGATGCCATTAGCATGAGTTCCGTCAACTGCGAAGCGTGTTAGTATACCATGTCCAACAGGTAAACGGCGTGGGTTGTTCTCACCATACTCGACTTCCCACTCGGCATCGCGAAGTCGGTGAGATGTCTTGGAAGAGTTGGGCTTGTATCGAGGAGCCCAAGGACCTTCGGGGTTGGCTCGATAGATTGTGTCTGTAGATTGCACCCACCTGCAGTGGAAGTCAGCATAAATTATTCGCATCCCAAGGTCGTGTCTCTCACAAGTCTGCAGAGCCAGTGTCGAGAGCCATCTTGAGGGTCTGAGGCGGAGTTCCAACTTCGACGTCGGCGATGTAGATTTCATCTGCTCCAAGGGGCTTCACATCGACACGACCATCTGCAGGATGATTAGCATACCTAAGGAAATACGAAATATAGCAAGGCCCATACCATCATCAAGAAGTGAGAATGCAGACAGTGTCTCTGGAGAGACACCATTTCCCCATTTCTGGTGAGCTGCCACCCATTCTCGAACGAAATCGGGCTTGGAATTCGAGTTCTTGGCCGCCTCAAGAGAAAAGCCCTTTCGGCCTTGATGTTCAGGAGTGACAGAGGCAGAAGCAATACCGACTGCCAAGAGCACAGCAAAGAAAACGAGGCTCCCCATGATTCAGACCGAAGGAGACGAGTTGAGGATTTGAAAAGAGGTGAAAGAGAAAGTTGAGAAGAAGAACTATGAGATAAACAAGAGGAAAGCTCTAAAGGGAGACTTTGACTGGATGCTGCCATACACAGGAAGGTGTAACTCAGAGAGATTGACGAAGGAAACAGAGGAAGAAGGAGGGAAATCTGGAACTTGGTAGACAGCGCCAGTGAATCATCTAAATATCAGACCCCGAGGGAAGTGCTACAGTTACAGCTATTAACACTGCCGGGCACTTTCTCGGCCAAGACAGTACAGCACTATCAAACACTGCTTGACATTCCAGCAAGCTAGCTCCTGTTATCCTCGCAACGTCTCATTCTAGTAGTATAAGCCGAGACCCCTATATTACCAAACTCCATATCTAGGTCCTCGGCCACGCTCTGTACCACCCAAAACCACTCCTCATAGACGAGCCCATCACCTCGCGCCGACCATTACACAACCTCTTGTAATCGGGTCGTTTTTCTCGCCTACAGCTCCAGGGACAAACACGGGAACCTGCAACTGCGACGTAACAATGCATGATATCCAATCCACGTCTCTGGTAGCAACAATCGACGCACACTAAATATTCATCTTGGAAAAACATTTATGGGACCTGTACTCGAGATAGGCCATGAGATAGGCTCACGAGGCCATGAGGATGGGTAACGATACTAGGTAGCTAGACATGGACGTGGAACGGGTAGAGACAGGAAAGGACACGATATAATGCTTCGTTACTCGCGGACCCGTTAACCAATGTATCTAAGCGATACGGCCCGTGGAACAGGACCGACATACCCGTATACACTTCACTAAACATCTCACACTTGATCCCGTTCATCAATCATTGGCGAGAAATTCATATGTCCCTCTTCATGGTATTCTACTTCATATGGTAAGTATAGTCAGAGTCAGATATTCTATCGTTCATCATCTGACCCGGTATCAATCAATCAAGATGCGTATCAACAACCAGCTCTACCTTCTTCTTTTTCGTTACAAGAAAGCCAAGATCAAAAGTCAATACGCCATCGTCTATAGTTCGTCATGAGTCTGCTTCTTCTCTCCCTCGCTCTTCTTGCTCTTCTCATTCTTCTCCTTCTCCTTCTTCATATCGTTGAGCAACTTCTCGAGCTGCTCCTTATCGATCTCGCCGTCCTTCATGAAGTCCTCGGCGTTAAGCTGCACTGTCTCCTGTGATGCCTCTCCGCTTGTTGTCTTGCTCTTCTTGCTCTTCTTCTTAGCCTCCTTGGCGGCCTTCTTAGCTTGTCGGTTCTTCTCCTCCACCTTTCTGGCACCCTTGAGGGCGGCCTCAACGCTGACCTTCTCGAGCTTGTCACGCTTGGCCTTGAGGTCCTTGATGAGAAGCACAGGATCGGCAGTGGCAGCAAGCTTAGATTGCCTAGCCTCGAGATCATTCAACCAGTCTAGCGTGGCCTTGTGAAAATCAATGACTTCCTTGAGATCCTCCAATGTGTACAGAGGAGGAATAGGTCCCTTCTCCCTAATGACTTGTTCCATCTTGCGAGCCTCCGCAACCGCAGGATCTTCGTCTTCAAGTCCGTCAAAGTCACCAGTGGCCTTCTCTCCCGCAGCCTCTGTGCTGGAAGACTCAATTGATGAAGATGCAGAGGCAGACTCAGAGGCAGACTTGTGCCAGCTCTCATGCTCAGCGATCTGCCCCTTGATCTTGTCGATGAATCCCTGAGTGTTTTCCAGAGTCTGCTTCAATGCAGTAGTGTATTCAGGTCGCTTCTCAGCCTCTTCAACCCTCTTCTGAATGGGTGTGACGAGGTCCTTGAGAACCTTGAGCTTGGACTTGAGAACATCCTTGGTAGCCTCTGCACCATCAGCGTAGAGCCAGTCACTTGTCTCGCTGGCAAGTTCGGCCAACTTGGTCCTCTCCTTCTCAGTAGAAGCCGCAATGAAGGCATCACCCTCAAGGAGATCCCTAATCTTGTATGTAAATGCCTCGAGCTGGTTGAGAGCCTCCTCTCGCTGTAGGCGGGCCTTGTCAGAGGCAGCAAAGGCCTTGAGACGGTCCTTAGACTTGGAAATCTCGGCTGGTGTAAGGGCAGGAATACCACGGTTTTCAATGGTGATCTCAACAGGGATACCAACAATCTCTCGCTTCTTGGCCTCAGGCTTGGCCTCCTCGGTGCTTCCAGAACCGGCAGAGTCGGTCCCTGAAGCAGTAGAAGACTCAGAAGAGGCAGTGGGAGAAGAAGACTTGTCATCCTTCATCTCTTCCTCAGAGCCTTCACCCTCATTGAGAGGCTTCTGATCCTTCTTGCCAAAGCCAAACAAGTTCTTGACACCATCCACAAGGCCCTCCTTGACCTCGGCCTCGCACTCAACGGCAGCCTTGGCAATCTCGACCTCACCATTCTCGCCGCTAAGCTTGACACCGAGCTTAAAGCGAACCTCAGACTCAACGCAAGAGGGGTACTTTTGCTTGATAGCAGCGATGGTGGAAGTCAAGTTCTTGGTAGTCAGAGTCTTAACATCCTTCTCGTCAGAGCCAATTTGCTGGTAGAAAGTAGCAGTGAAGTCCTTCTCGTTGGTAAATGTAAGCTCCTTAGGGGCAGCGCCTTGAGGGGAGACGGCAGACCAGAGTCGCTGGTGCTGAGTCTTACCCTCCTTGGTCTCCCACTTCACGCCAGAGGGGTAGAAACCACCCTCAGAAATTCGGATCTCCTTGACACGGAAGCTGGGGCTGAGCTCAGCAGCGCGGAAACCAGCACCGAAAACGGCGGCCTCATCAGAGTTGACGTTGGATCGGATCTTCTCAGGAGAGCCAGAGACCTTCTCAAGGACCTTCTGAACGAAAGGAGTGCGAGAAGCACCACCGTGGAGGATGATAGAGTCGATGTCAATGATGTCGAGGTTAGCGGCCTTCAGGGCGTCGTTGATAACAACAGTGATTCTCTCAGCATGCTCAGCAGCCATCTCCTCGAATTGAGTACGGGTAATCTTGTATCGGAAGTCAATGTCCTCGTACAAGCCCTCGAAGCTGGCTCCAGTGTTCTGGTTGGCACTCAAGACATGGCGAACCTTCTCGACTTGGTTGGTGAGCTTCGCAATGGCGCGGCCGTGGGACTTGACGCTCTCAGCGGCGACGGAAGCCCTCTGAGCAGCCTTGGACTCGACGAATTGCTTGACCATGTCATCCAGAATGAGGTAGTTCAGGGAGTCACCGCCAAGAGTGCGGTCCCAACCAGCGCCAAGGACGTGAACCTCCTGGACAGTCTTGTTAAACTTGCCAATATCCTTAATAGATCGGCCTTGGAATTTCAAGACAGTAGCCTTGGTGGATCCAGCGCCCATGTCGAAAATGATGTTGTACTCTGGCTTAGATCCATTGCTGACGTTGGGGAATTCTCGAGTAGTAGCGTAGTTCAAACCAACGGCGAGACCATCGCTGAGAAGTCCCAGAACCTTAAGACCAGCAAGCTCAGCAGCAGTCTGAAGAGCCCGCTTCTCATCGGCGGTGTAGAAAGGAGGAACAGTCAGGACAATGGAGCGGACGGTGGTTCCATCTCCAGCGGCCACCTCAGCGTTCTTCTGGATGCTCTGCAGCTCCATAGCGAGCAGCTCCTCGACCATCCAGGCTTCGACATCATCAGTAAAAGACTTGCTCTTGAAAGCGGCGGTGCCTCGTGTAGGATGGGACTGCAATTGCAGCGCGGGGTGTCGGGCAGCGTACTCCTGAACCACAGAATCTGGAGTGGTTAGGCCGAGGATAGTCTTGAGGTTCGGGTAGACGTCGCTAGGGAATCGAGAGGCGAGAGCCATGGCGTCGGCGCCATAGGCCCTCTCGGGGTATTCGCCCTTCTGAGGTCCATTTCTGGAAGGCTTAAAGACAACGGCGGAGGTTTCTTTTCGTCGGGAGTCCTTTGTTAGGACAATCTCTAAAGGAATTCCAGGCTTGACAAGAGTGGCCTTGATGTACTCGGTACCAAGGTCGACACCCAAAACAGCTGTAATTGCGAAAACATTTGTGGCGAAGAGGAAGATTGTCGCCAAAAGCGTCATGAGCGGCGAGACTCGAGATGCCATGATGGTGGTTTTGGTGGGGGTGCGCTCAGCTGCGCACACCAATTCGAAGAGAGTATGTCTTTTTATCAATGAGGAGCGTTGCCTCTTGAGAAAGAGAGCAAAAAGACGATAACGTCTATGGGCAGGAAAATAAAAAGCCCGGAGAAACTCTTTTCTTTGTATATATAAGTTTAAAGGAGAGAGGGAAGATAGGACGATGTGGCCAGAATGGAGACCTCTTCCAATGGGGGAGTAAGAAGCCACGATGGCCGTTAGAAGCTAAGTTAGTGGAAGCGTCCAGCCACTCATGGAAAGAGGACAGCTAACAATAGGTACTATAGCGGCGGTGACGTTAGTTCTAATGCAAGGCTGAGAGACAGATAAGAGAGAAAACTCGAAATTATTGGAGCGATAAGAATTTACAGTGGAACATTCGAGTCAAGGCTTCGCTCTAGCATCGAGTTTGCTTGACACATCGAAGCCCCAGGATTCCCCAACTACCGACCGAATAGTGACAAGTGGCCTATTTGGTCTCAGAATTTCATGATGTTTGGTAATTAGGCTATAACTTATGATGGGGTGGAGGTAATCTTGGGTAATTTCATGATCATACTGACTCGATTGCATGGGATGATTTGGGGATAAGAGTTGAACTTTGATGTAGAGATCATACGGTTGCCTAGACGTATGAACTTTTCTCTAACTGCTATGCAAACAAGATATGTTTCTTGGTGCTTGGTTGCCTTGAGTCAGATCCACCTGAAAAAACTATTCAATGCTGTTTCATTTATGGCCTCATCATGAGAATCAATGCACGTGGCCTTTGCTCTTCTTCTTCAGTTCGCAAAATGTGGTCAATTTATCTACCAATGACATGGCACTTTGAGCTCCCCACACTCTCCAAGACCCCTGTCAACCCTATGACGGCACACTTTCAAGCTCTAGCTTCGACTCAGCCTTATCATGAGGCAGCATAACATGTCCAGGATCATATAATGACAAGATACTCTTGACATATTACGTAGTATCGATCTTCATGATAGCCTTTCGAGCCATACTATAACTCAATGGCTCAATCTACAATCTTCACACGACTTTGAAGCATGTATCACGGATCAAACACATTTGGCGGGTATCCATTCACATTGTTTACCTACTGCCCAATCCCCGGAAGGCCTATTTTGTTACAAAGGTATAGAGAACTCCAACCGACACCGTGGCCAGATGTATATCCGAGTCCCAAAATCATCAAAACCCCAAAATGCAAAGTCCTCAAGTCCACCGTCCGTCCCCTGGCTATTCGCCCTAGATAGAAATCTTGACTTGTAAACGCCGTCATCTCATGGTGTACATTTGCCTCCGGGAGATAAAAGGAGATTCGTAAGTTTGTGTGTTTACCGCATGCCATGTTTGGAGGTGCTTAAGACTCATCGCTGCGTCGTCCGCCTCGACCAGCACCACGACCGCGGCCACGGCCACGACCATCACCGCGGAAACCACCTCGACCACGATGCTCGCCTCGTCCGCGACCTCGGTGGTTGCCGCCATCGTTACGGGGACCCTTTCGCTGCACCTGGTGGAATCCGTCGTTGGGATCAGCGGGGGCAGTGGTCTGATTTGTTAGCATCTGATCGTATAATATGGAGTAAATAGTCAGCCTACCTCCGGGTGGTCATCAGCCCAGGAGTGGGTGTTGGCAACGCGAGTGGGAGCAGCAGCATCGGCCTCAACAGCCTCAGCAGGCTTCACATCGACCCACTCCTGCGAAGCAGACAGATCGTTACTCGTGTCCCAATGGCTTTCGGCGACGGCATTAGCAGCGTCATCAGCAACACTGGCGTTGGCCAGGCCGTTGGAGGTGGAAGAGGGCTCAGTGACGGCGGGAGCGGCGGTGTCGCCAGCCTCAATTTCGGTAGCGGCAGCGTGCGCAATAGTAGGATCGGTAACAACATCCTTAACGTGCTCGGCGTCGCCCTCAGCAGGCTGGGGCTCATCAAAGTGAGTCTTGTACTCTTGAGCGAGGGCCTTTACCTTAGAGACTGAGCATTGTTAGAGGAGGCAAGTCTGAATTGAGGTTGGATTGGGATACTCACAGGAGGTCTGTAGCTGCTCGCCAGGCACGCTGAAAATCTGATCCTCAGAGCCGTTGACAAGCTTTAGCATAGACTGGACAGCATTCTCGTCGCCAGAGTAGATAGCAAGAAGCACACCCTCAATAGCCTGGCTCTCATCAGAGTCGGGGTCCTGAGCTTCCTCGCGGCGGTAGGCAGCAAGTCGCAAGAATTGTGAGAGGACGAGGAGGTTGTCATGGAGAGCCTTGGTAGACTCAGCCTTAGCCTCTGCAACAGCATCGGCCTTGGCCTTCTCCAAGTTCTTCTCCCATTCTGCCTTGTCACTGGCGGCACGTGTGCGGTATTGTTCGTCAACCTTTTGGTATTGCACAAGCTGCTCTTCGTATTGCGCAAGCTGGGCCTGCAGAGCGGGCTTCTTGAGGATCTGGGCCTTCTGGTCGTTGTTGATAATTCGAGATTCGACCAATTCATCGAGCGACTTGCCGGGGTTCTGGCTCAGGAGGGAGTCGGTCTTGGAAGCGTTGGTCTAACGGTAAAGTCAGTATGACGACGATCGACAGTTGGGCGGCAACAGTGCAAAAAGGCACGTACGATCTTCTTGTTGACATTTCGGATGTTCCTTTATCGCCGTTAGCATTCTACCGTCTTTGCATATGTAACTCAAGCTCCAAAAAACTTACTTTTGGATCTCCTTGATGTATGGGCTCTCGAAGCTGTCATCGCTGTTCTTATCGGCAGTGGCAGAGGCAACGCTAGGCGCAGGGGATTCGGTTCGCTCGAGGGCCTTGGCGGCCTTCTTCTTCGCGGACTTGGAAGGCTGAACAGCTTGAGCAGCCATCGCGGTAGGATGCAGAGATCGTGTGATTTGGTGGTAGAGACTTTGCGCGGAGACGTTACGGCACTGTCAGCGATGTGTGCGACAGGCTTGTAGAGGCGATGGTTCGTTGAAGGTCTAAGAATTTGAAAATGCTAAATGCTAGAGATGCGTTTAGAATGTTTTGGAGGAGAGAGAAGAGTTGAGTTTGGGAGAAGCAGTTGGTGGAGAAGAGTAAGGTAAGGTAGCTGGGCTGGAGAAGGAGAAGGAGAAGTCCGAGTTGTGGTACACAGAGACGAAGCTTTGCCCGCCTGTGCCAGCCAGTGCCAGCACTAACCTCAAAGTGCCCAGGCAACCCCCTGCATTGACACTGTCATTGTTTCTGGTCAAGAATACGGGGCTGCCAATTGCTTTATACAATTATGTTCAAAAATGGTTTCACGTTATGATGATATTTAGGCTGGGTATATATAGTCTTTTTATGAAGGCTCATCCATTGATTGCCCTAATCTATGTATTGTTTGAACAGACGGATCGTTCTCTCGTTGGCCTGCATCATCGTCATGACAAAGAAAAGCCCCACCCAATTGTCGCATTCAGCTGAGGTTAGGTGAGTGGTCTCGTGCACAAGCGCTATGCTCTTTCAACCTCGCGATGCCCTCTTCCCGGTCGCGGAATCCGTCAGGAGTTATTATACAATGCCTTCCTTCTCCGGCCTGTAATGGTTTCCGTGTATACGATACTGTCGTACCATGTCGTACCATGTCGGACGTCGCGTCTATGTCGGTATAGCTCTCAATGGCGGCGCGGCGTTTGATGATCGCAACAACGTTCTGAGTTCGGTGGATTTTATTGTTCATCGCAGTTTTTTGTTTCGTTCAACCCTTGAATTTGGTCAAGGTATCCTAAGCAGCACGGATCAGCAGATGCAAAGAGACGAAGCTTCACAAAACATACTCTCGTCACCTTCTTGACACTCCTCGCAGAGAGACCTCGTTCGCCGGACTGTTTCGAATGGATCGCCGCTTCTTTGATAAGTCTTTTGACTTAGTTAGTATAGACCGTCATGGTATAAAAGAATTCGTCGGATTCGTACGTTTCCATGAATAGGACGTAGTCGAGGAAGATCTAAGACAAGTAAACATTAGCATCAATTGCGACCATGAGGCAATCCAAACGTACAGTAACATCGGCATTCTTCTTTAAATTGTGGTTTGAATGAGCCTTAATGATCTTCTTGACCGTCGCTTTGGGATATGGTTTCTTTCCGAGTGCCATGGTTGATGAGAGGTGGTTGTTGTTTTGTTAGTTTGCAGTGTTGACAATGCGCGTTCTATTGTTGCTACTCTGACCTCACTGATCTAAACTTCGGGAATAAGCCAATCGGCAGCGCCCGAGAAGCCTACAGTACGTACCTTAAATCGAAGAAGCCCCTGCCTCTCTGTGAGGGGTGTACAGTACCAGTTCAACGGCTGAAAACACGCACTGTAACCCACCTTTGGATTGGGATTGATTGTGCGCAAAGCTCAAGCTTGAGATCTGTACAATAGCAATAACATCTTCAGTCTCTCACCATGGCTTCATTAGTACAACGTCGTATGGTAAGTTGTCCATGATACCAAGTATGACCCTAGTATATCTGACAGCCCTCTAGCTTTCAAAGGCGGACGAGGAGGCAGCCGACGAGGTTGAGGTTCGACGTGAGGACCAGGACAAGATCAACAGATTCAGTCGCCTACACCAGCGAGAAATCGTTTTGGAGGAGGAGCTGAGCACAAAAACCGTACGTCTACGATAACCAAACCTCGACATGCTTCCAGAGGCTTGCTGAACACCGACTGATTCAATATTACTATATAGAAGGAAAAGGAAGAGCTCGACGATTTGTCCACCGAACTTGAACTCGCCGACGAGGACGAAAAGATCCAGTACGAACCCGAAATCCCCCCTGAGTCGAGAAAACATCACAGGCTGACTTCGACGCAGATACAAGATTGGCGATGCCTTTTTCCATGTCTCGGTAGAGCAGGCTCAGGAGATGCTGGAGGAAGCAACAGAGAAGCTTGAGGAAGAGTCAACATCATTGGAGGAGAAGCTATCATCCATCCGCGAGGAGATGACCAAGCTCAAGGTCGAGCTATATGCCAGATTCGGAAAGCAGATCAACCTAGAGACTTGAACAAAGAAAATCGAAGCCTGATACCCCCCAAGAAACCAAAAAAAGCCACACCGATTCAGCCGGAAGAATTCTTACCCAGTGTTTCCTGAATGCAGCAATTCTTCTGCACATCACAACGTTTGTGGGCAACCTTATTTGTAATGCCATTGGGGGTCACCGGTCACGCACTCGGTATCGAGAGCCGGGTCAGCAACTTGCATGTCGATGGAAGGGCTCACCTCCTTGGTCTTGTCTCCGGTTGCTATTCCCGGTTTATCGGTCACCAAGAACCACTTCGAGCAACCCCAACTTTGATGACCAAACAACACCGATTCGCTCGCTCTTTGAGTTGATTTAAGCTAATGCGGGACCAGCTCTTCAGGCTATCGACAATTGAGCTGTAGTACCCTTGAAACTGCTCCCGGGAATGATAACAAAGGTTCTCATGACGCCCTACGACCTCCCCTCACCTGCGGAAGACGCTCCCGCAGATAGCTCCTCAAGCTCATGGGCCACACCCGCCGCCTCCATCATCGGCGCCGCGAATCCCACCTTTTACCCACGAGTGCCCCATATTTGAGGCCCGGCTCCGGATCTCCTGTTGTGGTAGTTATGGGGAATTGCCACACAGATGCCTCCATGGATTGGATTACGCCTTACTGTAGCAACCCAAATGAGATGAAGAAGAGGGAGGGCGTAGCCACTTAGCCAATGGATATGCAAACCCACCGTATCGGCCATTTTGAAGTGTCATGGGGGAGAAGAGTGCATGCAGAACCTATCCACTTCGTGTGCTTGTCCGTATTGTTAGTTCTTTTCTTTTCAACATCATATGAATATAGCTGCTACTGCTGTTTTACTCTTCCAATTGATTGCTTTCTCATGTGAATAGCTTCAGTGTCTCCATACGCCAAGAAACCATGACTGCAAGTGAATCCAGTGAGACTACACGGGAACCGTCACCATACCGTAAGTCATTACCAATGTTATTATATTTCCCAGTACCGAACTATTGTATTCTCGAGTGAACTCAAGCTCACAATTTCCTAGGTGGACGGAGAAGAAGCAGCTCATTCTCAGATCATATACATCATCTCGACGAAATCGAAACCCAATCCCGGTATGAAGAAGAGGCAGCGGGCCGAGGTCTTGGCGCCCTTCACAACATCCGTTCTCGGACACGGAGCCGCACAAATGAAGTCCTCGTCACTTGGGAAGTTGACGATCCTGAGAACCCAGTCAATTGGTCAGATGTATGTCCTTCAGCCTGCTTTCCTTTCTTCACAACAGAATTGCCCTATTAACCATGGACCTTTGTGATAGACCAGAAAGAAAATAGTTGTACTATGTACATCCGTTCTCGTCATCAACTCTACCATGGGCTCTGCCCTTCCAAGTATGGCCATCCCTGATATAACCAAAGACTTCGGCATCACCTCAGAAGAACAAAGCGTCTTACCCATCTCTGTTTACCTTATCGGCTATGTATTAGGCCCGGTTGTCTGGGGTCCTCTTAGCGAACATTATGGACGGAGGTATCTAAGTCTGGTCACCTTCTGCCTCTTCACCATCTTCACTATGGCTTGTGCTCTGGCTCCGACTTGGCCTGCTCTTTTGATCTTCCGCTTCTTCTGTGGAGCTTTTGCTAGTTCACCTATCGCCATCGTGGCTGGTATCCTGGCAGATGTGTATAATGATCCGCGAACAAGAGGCAGAGCGTTTGCTATTTTCATGGTGGTGAGTATATATCAATCATCTTCACAAATTCCTGTATGTGTGGTATAAGCTGACCTGGCAATAGTGTACTACTGGTGGTCCCATCCTATCTCCCATCCTATCTGGCTTCGCTGGTCCTAATATTGGTTGGCGCTGGGTCTTCTGGATTGCTCTCATCATCGCAGGCACTACACTTGTCCTCATCATCTTTCTCCCCGAGACATACGGCCCAATTCTCCTCTCACACCGCGCTCGAAAACTCCGCAAGCAGGATCCTTCATCTCGTGCCATTGCCCCTCGAGACCTCGAGACAACAGATCTAAGACAGCTTCTCACTGTGGTTCTGACTCGCCCTCTTCGCATGATCATATCTGAGCCCATCGTGACAACCTCTTGCGCCTATCTCGCCCTTGTCTACTCCATCTTCTACATGTCTTTCCAGGCATTCCCAATTATCTTCCAAGACGTCTATGGCCTTTCACCCGGTGTTACTGGCCTCGCATATCTTCCAATATTTGGTGGTGCAGCTCTGACTCTTCCCATCTTCTGGACATGGGATAACACACTTGCTCGTGCTACGGAGCGTAATGCTCCCTGGATCCAACGCGAAGAGTATCGTCGTCTACCTCTAGCCTGTCTCGGTGGTCCGCTCTTCGTCGTCTCCCTCTTCTGGCTCGGCTGGTCTGCTCGTGCAGAGATTTCCTTCGCAGCCCCTATGCTTGCTGGTGTCTTGTTTGGAATGGGCTTCATGCTGATTTTCATGGCCATACTCAACTACCTCACAGATGCATATGAGATCTTTGCTGCCTCTGCGAATGCTGCATCCTCCACGACACGCTCTCTCTTTGCTGTTGTGCTACCACTTGCCACAAACCCCATGTTCCGTCAACTCCACATTAATGGTGCATGCTCTCTTCTTGGTGGTCTCAGTGCACTCATGTGTTTCATTCCGTTTATTTTCATCTGGAAGGGTCCCAGTATTCGATCTCGCTCAAAGTTCTGTATTGCGCTACGTGAGCGAAAGGAGGAAATGCAGCGGAAAGAGGAGGAAGCGAGAGTTAGAAAGGAGCGCTATGAGCTAAGAAGCGAAGAAAAGGAGAAGGAGAAGGAAGTCGTTTAATTACGGCACGGCTTCCTTCGGATGCAATGCGAGTGTCACACAACCCCGGCTTCCTTCTTGCTGCCTTGGTACCGATGCTCCCCTATGCTAGGTGCAACCTGTGGTCATCACTCCACCCATGTTTGATCGGATTGCAGCATAACAGGATACACAGGAAGGCTTGGTCAAGTCGCACAAAAGTCTACCAATGAACCAAGAAACACAACCTAGTGACAGGGGAGCAGAATAATGACACTCTGGTATTAGAGATAGCATACGTAAAGTTTTTTACTTACAGAAGGCTAAAAAGACAGAATGAATAAAATTCCCTTGTGCGATCTCCTTCACAAGTACATGGTGCTTGTCATGTCCTCCCCTTCCTAGGATATCTAGCATTTTCACAAGTGTGCTTGCCGGCCAATATAGCCGTGGTAATAAATTAATTTCCTTTAAACAGACTGTTGCAGTTAAGTCGAGCCCTTTTCGGCCGTCGAAAGTTGTGTGTGGTGGGATCCAACGTCTTTGATACTGGTCGAGAAGTTGCTCGGGGGAGCGTCGCCGGCACTCTCAGGTAGCGTCAGTTGTGTCTTCTGGTCTTTCACCTTATTGGAATCCGCTTCTGTTCCATTCTTTGCTTCTCCATCCATGGCATCATTCGAAAATCGGCTCCTCGGCGTGACAAATACATCTGTTGCGGCAATGCTCTCCCTGACCACGCTTGGTGTAAGAGGAACTGTTGGGCACTCGGCGACTTCGGTAGCGTCGTCATATTTCGAGTGTCGTTGCCCAATAGCTTCGTGCATTAAAGCAACAACTCTATCGCCCAAGCTCCTGGAAGACTGTGGCTTCGATAGCTCCCTCTCCGGGATCTGCCGGTAAGGCTCCCCCTTCATGTTGCTGATCTCTCTTCCCAGTGCTTGAAGCTCGGTGTATCCAGATTCTGAAGGTCGAATCCCCATTTCGGGATATTCCATACGAGCTGAACTTAAGGCAGCATGTCTTGTGAAATGATCTTGACTTACACGGTGTCGTATACCTTTGGATGAGATAATCCGTCCCATCTTTGACTTGACCAACTCACCAAATTTGGTTGAAAAAGACCGTGGCAGAGTACGTGCACGCCGCTTTGCCTCGCCAATGGGCGCATCTGTAGCCCATCTAATCTGGCCTTCAGATGTCATATGTTTGACCGCAAAATCTCTGGAGTGCACTCGGTCTCTATCTGTCGCATTCTTGTTTCTTTCCTCTCTATTATGGGACGGGAATCTGGACCAAGACTTTGGAGGTCCCGTGAGTCGTGCTGACCTCATATCTCCTGCTGATTCCCCTATCCTGGGTCGCATTGTGGCAACCCAGCGCTCAATGAGCCACTTTGAGTTACCCGGCGAAGACAGCTCATCCGTTGTGGGAGTTAGCTGAGAGACCTCTCGTCTCGTGTCCGAGACACTGCTGGCGCTATTTCTAGCTGCTCCTATCTCGTTTAGTGACCTGTTGGAGGCCTGACTTCTTTGGTCTGGCCTTGGTGTACTTAAATGAATACTGCTGCTGTGTCTTCTCTCAGCTTCAAGTCTGATGGCTCGTTGCCACAGGTCTGTTGCGCTCTCTCGGCGCTCTAATATTGGCTTCTGATACTCCTCGGTTGGCAGTCGACTCATGTGAGGTCGAATGCTCAAATTCGAACAACCCTTTGACCTGTCACTCGCTTCTCTTTCGTGCCTTCCCAATCTTTCCACAGGGACAAGCAGGTAATTTTGCCCTCTGGGTGGGCCAGAGGTGCCCTCTTTGTGTCGGAGGTCAATGCCCTCAGATTTCGCCCTAAGGTGACTCGGAATTGCCAGCTGGATTTTGCTTCTGAAAGACTTTTGGGCAGCTGGTGGCAGCGAAGATTCGGAGAACTCCTCACGGAAACGTGTAACCACTCTTTTTTCCGGTTTCCTCAGTGCCAATGCTCCACTGAAACGTCGCCTGATGGACCCGAGCTCAGCCTCACGTTGAAGGAAGCTGGCAGATTCTGATTGAGCTAAGGAGGTCGTGTCTTGTGGAACCTGCACTGGAAATTCAATATTGCGAATGTTTCCATAGGAATGAGACTTTGTCTGGGATACGCTGATATTCAAACTCTTGGAGTTCTGGTCGTTGGCATTTTCTTGTTCTTGAGAAGAAGTATGGCTTCGCCCTTTTCATCATGTTAGTCAGTCAAAAAGTGGTAGTTAGAAATCATTTACATCTGAACGGAGATAGCTCCATACTCTCCAGGTCCTTGGGGTCAAGTTTGTAAAGATTCTGCTGAGATCGCATTGGACTAGGCTGTGACTTTGATGGGTCACTTGAAGACGTGTGGCCGGTAAATGAATTGAGAAGGGCTGTTACAGTAGGACCCCATGGCGGCTCTCCGGATAAGCTTGATATTTCGTGGCGATCATTGTGTACATTTAAATTAGACCGAGAGTAGGTTTTCTCTGTATTGGGTGTGTTGATAATAGTTGTTTCATGGGGTACATTCGGATTTGCATTTGCTGACGTCTCTCGAAGCTCTTGGGCCTGATCCCCCCCCTCCTGATTCAATAAAGAAGTGTTTTGATCAGTTAGCTTAGTTTCTTCAGCGGGTGCTAGTTCATCTTCTTCGTCAAGGAAAAGGGTTGAGTTGTCTCTTGAGCGGAGGCCCTGGGCTATGAGCCATACGCCAAGAGCAGAGTGCCCATCTCCCGAAGAAGCGTGACGGCTATTGAAACTGCTGTCTGGTCCCAGAATACGGTCGAGACGCCCAGCGCTGTTGGACAGCCGGAAAGACTTCTGAGAATGCGTGAAGTCAACGTCTTCGCTCGCTGAAACGTGCCTTCGGGGGTAAGGAGGAGAGGGACTTGAATGCATGTCATCTTTTCTCCAATCATTATCGCCGTTAATGAACTCTAACTTCCGTGAAGATGCGCTTTCTGACCTATTTGCACCTTGTTGGGAAACTCGACTGTTTCGACGAGTATCCTGGTCGGCCTGATCTGAGTCGATTTGAGCAGATTGTCCATTGCGGGAAGAAGACTTGCTAACGCCGAATTCAATAGCATCTCGAGGTCCAGAATTAGGTAAGGTCACATCAACGACTGAAGCCATACATCGGATGCTGTTCGTGGGTTTACTTTCAATGTGGTCATCTGACTCAACTGACTTGAGCTCATCCTGAATCCTTTGGTGCATGATGCGCTTCAATTCGGCTCTGCGTGCAATCTCCTCCTCACTGTTCCCAATAGAGACATGAGATGGGTGATCGCCATTGTTGTTATGTGAGATGCTACGAATGAGCTTATTGCGTACAGTATCAAAGGCAGTGCTGGACTTCTTTGTTGATTGTGCTCGATCTTGATCCGAATCAGAATTGTCGTCATCCACATGCTGACGTATGATAGAGCCGCTCTCGAAAGAACTATTGCGTACTGGCATTGCCCAGGCCGTGTCCGGCAAGCCTATGAGGGACTGTCGATTCTTCTTAACGGGTTCTTGATGTTCTTCCTCAGTGGGGGGGGGCCAGAACAGGGATCGGCTGGAGAGCTACATCGTTTGCAGTGGATTTCGAATTCTGCTTACGGCGCTTTGGAAACTTGCAACAGCAAAGGAGACTTGAAGGGTTAAAAGAAGGCATTGGCGAGGCCTTGAAGGATAGGGGTATTCTTCCAAGAAACGACCAAATAGCAGTGAAGGGTCACCAAAAGAAAGAAGTCATGAGGGTCATCCAAAACCAAGAGTGTTGGTGAAACAGGAATACTTCTTCCTGGTGAGTTCAGGTGGAAGCTTGATGACCTTTGATTGAGGCCATCGCGACTTCCACATCGGTTCCTTCCAATCTGCCTACCTACACCTTGCTCATTGGAAAGTGCAATGCACTCACCACGAGGCCAGCCTTGAGAGCTACGTAAGGACCACTTGATCCATACTGGCACCTGCCGAGAAGAACGCGACCTTCCATCATGCTGTTCTGACTTTCTCAATCGACATTGCCACTGATTTGTGTTATTTGAGCATGAGTGTGATAAGATCTCTCTGGATTAGAAACAGGTTACCTAACCTAGAGCTGCACCTGATTGTTAGGTATTTTTCCTGTTATGAGTCGAGTAAGTTGGCAGTATAGATTAAGTTTTATTGCAGAGCAGTTATTCACTTTTCTAGTGACTTCATCTGTTTGAATATGTATGAAGGCTTCGGCACCTCTCCTTGATGCACCTTGGCTTGTCATACGTAGTCCAAATCCTCTAAACTCCGAAAATTTCCGGTGTAAGCACAGCTGCTGCAACATCACAACAAGACAACGCTAAAGCACGTGGTCGGTCTCCAGTACGATAGGCCGTTGCAAACCTTGAGTAAATAGACCCCGACATCGTTGAACGAAAAATTAGGACACGTCCTCCTGTTGGAGGATACGAATGGTCGATCTTCTCAACAAAGTGGGTTGCAAAACGGCGCCAAAGGCCGATCTGCGGCGAAGTAGAAATTGGCCTCATCACTTCTTCCTGCTTCCTTTGCTCCATTGTAGCTCCTGAGAGAAGAGAAAATTGGTTGATGAGGTGATTGACATCCAAGCACGCAATTCGGGAGCCGAGCAAAGATTCATTGAGGCGTACTAGCCCCATTGTGCCCTGCGAGAACGGTGAATACCCC
This sequence comes from Fusarium hostae, assembly GCA_002234235.1. Classification (NCBI taxonomy): domain Eukaryota; kingdom Fungi; phylum Ascomycota; class Sordariomycetes; order Hypocreales; family Nectriaceae; genus Fusarium; species Fusarium hostae. Next base: position 46,940 of record NJCR01000254.1, on the reverse strand, counting down.
TGCCACAAGCTGCAGAGCTGCTGCAAACTGCCCCTCCATTAGCGCCCACCGACAGCCCGTGAGCCGTGTAAAGGGCCCTGAAAATCCACTCCGGCAACCGCCTCCTCCGATTAACCAACCACCTCATAGGCTAGGTACGAATACGTGAGATTCGAGGTGGATGTTGTTAGAGGTTCTGAGTTGTAGCAGTGGCAGTCAGTGGCAGGTAAGCTACTCCTACACTTATCGGTGAAGTGGGTAAACGGATACCTCGAGTGCTCCGGTGCCAATCAAATCAGCGGCGTAGCTTTCCTCGACCACTTTTTTACCCCTCCCCCGCTTTCGGCCTGGCTTGGTTGGTCCCCTCTGATTTTTCGTCTGAGCAAGAACACTCTTCTACTCTCGACTCCCAACTTTTCTTCTCTTCCTTTTTCCTTTCTTCTTCATCTCACTCTTGCCCTTTGCTCTATCTCGAAAAGGATCTCCCAATTGATCCAATTTGGCACAGACAAGGGCTCTTAACCACTTTGTACGTGAAGCTCTTCACTCTTCCGCCTTTCTCAACTCCCCGCCAGCTCCCCTCCATCCAGTCCAGCCAGCCCTGTTCGATTTCCTCCGCCCCTCTCCCCGCTGCCACCCCCGCCTGCACCGTGCTCTCAACCAAAAATTCAAAATAAAAGACTAACTTGACAACAACAGTTATACCCAAATCAAGAATCAGAAGAAGCAGTTGAATCAACCGCCAAGATGGTTCAGTCCGCTATCCTCGGTTTCCCCCGCATGGGTGTTAACCGTGACCTGAAGAAGGCCACCGAAGCTTGTCAGTCTCGTGCAAAATCCTTGACTCGTGTCATCATCGACTAACCAAACTTTAGACTGGGGTGGAAAGATCTCTCAGTCCGACCTCCTCGCTGAGGCCAAGCGCCTCCGTCTTGCTCACTGGAAGATCCAGCAGGATGCCGGTGTCGACATCATTCCCAGCAACGACTTCGCCCTCTACGACCAGGTCCTTCACCAGATCCAGGACTTCGGTGTATGTATCTCCCTCACCTTCGAGTCATAGAACAACATTTGCTGACCCACATCCCGTAGGCCGTTCCCGAGCGATACACCAAGGATGGCCTTGACCCCATCGACCAGTACTTCGCCATGGGCCGTGGTCACCAGAAGGAGGGTGTCGATGTTCCCTCTCTGGAGATGGTCAAGTGGTTCGACTCCAACTACCACTACGTCAAGCCTACCCTCCAGGACAACCAGACCTTCAAGCTCACTGACAGCCCCAAGGCTGTTGCTGAGTTCAAGGAGGCTAAGGAGGCTGGCATCAACACCCGCCCCGTCCTCGTTGGTCCCGTTTCTTTCCTCCACCTCGGCAAGGCCGACCGTGGCCAGTCTGTCGAGCCCATCGACCTTCTTGAGAAGCTCCTCCCCGTCTATGAGCAGGTCCTCACCCAGCTGAAGGAGGCTGGTGCCGAGACTGTCCAGATTGACGAGCCTGTCCTTGTCTTCGACCTTCCCCAGAAGACCAAGGCTGCCTTCAAGCCCGCCTATGAGAAGTTCGCCAGCCTTGGTGACAAGATCCCCAAGATCGTCTTCACCACCTACTTCGGTGATATCGTCCACAACCTTGACCTCCTCCCCAAGGACGTCTATGGTGTCCACATCGACCTTGTCCGTAACCCCGAGCAACTTGAGAAGGTTCTCGGTGCTATCGGCTCCAACACCATCCTCTCTGCCGGTGTCGTCGACGGCCGCAACATATGGAAGACCAACCTGAAGCGTGCTATCGAGACTGTTGAGACCGCTATCCAGAAGCTCGGCAAGGACCGTGTCATTGCTGCCACCTCTAGCTCTCTCCTCCACACCCCTCACACTCTTGCCAGCGAGAAGAAGCTGGACCCCGAGATTGCCGACTGGTTCTCTTTTGCTACTGAGAAGGCTTCTGAGATTGCTCTCATTGCCAGGGCCGTCACTGAGGGCCCTGCCTCCGTCCGCGAGCAGCTTGAGGCTAATGCCAAGTCCATCAAGGCTCGTGCCGACTCCCCCCGAACCAACGACCCCAAGGTTAAGGAGCGCCAGTCCAAGGTCACCCAGAAGGACTACGAGCGTAAGAGCGAGTTCACTACCCGTATCAGCCAGCAGCAGAAGAAGCTGAATCTTCCCCTCTTCCCCACCACCACCATCGGATCTTTCCCCCAGACCAAGGAGATCCGAGTTCAGCGAAACAAGTTCACCAAGGGTGAGATCACCGCTGAGGAGTACGACCGCTTCATTGAGAAGGAGATTGAGGAGAACATCAAGATCCAGGAGGAGCTCGACCTCGATGTCTTCGTCCACGGTGAGCCTGAGCGTAACGACATGGTTCAGTTCTTCGGTGAGCGATTCCAGGGTTATGCTTTCACCACACACGCCTGGGTTCAGTCCTATGGTTCTCGATGCGTCCGACCTCCCATCATCGTCGGTGACATCTCTCGACCTCAGCCCATGACCGTCAAGGAGTCCAAGTACGCCGTCTCGGTCTCCAAGAAGCCCATGAAGGGTATGCTTACTGGCCCCGTCACCTGCCTTCGATGGTCTTTCCCTCGTGACGACGTCCACCAGTCCGTCCAGGCTGAGCAGCTTGCTCTTGCCCTCCGTGACGAGGTCGTCGACCTTGAGAAGGCCGGCATCGACGTCATCCAGGTCGATGAGCCCGCTCTCCGTGAGGGTCTTCCCCTCCGCTCCGGTGAGGAGCGTGATGCCTACCTCAAGTGGGCCGTCCAGGCTTTCCGCCTCTCCACCGCCGGTGTTGAGGACGCCACTCAGATTCACTCTCACTTCTGTTACTCTGAGTTCCAGGACTTCTTCCACGCCATCGCTGCCCTCGATGCCGACGTTCTGTCCATTGAGAACAGCAAGTCTGATGCAAAGCTCCTCCGAGTCTTCGTCGACTCTGAGTACCCCCGCCACATCGGACCCGGTGTCTACGACATCCACTCTCCCCGTGTCCCCAGCGAGCAGGAGATTAAGGACCGTATCGAGGAGATGCTTCAGTTCCTTAAGCCCGAGCAGCTCTGGATCGACCCTGACTGTGGTCTCAAGACCCGTCAGTGGAAGGAGACCAAGGAGGCGCTTGCCAACATGGTTAACGCCGCCAAGTACTTCCGTGCCAAGTACGCCAAATAAATGCCAACCCATAATTGTATAAGAGGTTGATGACGGTGATGAAGGCGTATGAGGATTGTGTTAATAGCATTTTTGTGGAGGCTGTTCTTCAAAACAGCTACGATTTCAACATCGGCGTTTGGGACTGGCCTAAAAAAGGGACCAGATATGTTTGTGGTAAAATCCTAAAAGTTAACCTGTGGATTAGGATCTGGGTACGGCTGGTTTGGCGAGCATTCAACATTTGCATATACCCTCCCGATTGGGAGCAGATGAGGGTCTAAAATCAACAAATTGACCTATTTTTCATGATGATGATGAAACTTTTGGTCCTCTATAATCCCTGTGACTGATTGTGATATGACCCATATGAGTATCTGTGTATTGTGAATGATATCTCCCAACGTCGGAGCAGTAACTGCTCGTCATGGTGTTTTGGGCCTTGATGTGGTTGAGTTCATCACGTGCCCACGCGTGGATGAGCTACCAAGCCCCACGTCACAACGCGCTTCTTTGTTATCCTTATCTTTCAAGCGACGATATCAATTTATGCTTAACTTCTTCCACATTGAGGATTCATACTTCACATGTGACCTGTGACGCGATGCGTCACTACTTATCAGGATGCCTCCGATTGTAATACTTGATTCTGACGACGAAGACGAGGATGGCAGCTTTTCTCCGCCTCCAAATATACAGGCACCATTCTCATTTGGACCAGCCGAAATTGAAGCTCAAACTGAAGCTGCGAATGATTCTTCTGGAGGTGTAAGCCGTGCGACGATATCAACAAACCCGTCATTCTTTCAAAATATTTACAATGAGCAGAATAATGCAGCGCGTGGTTATGTTCCAGAACCGACGGCCAGATCACATGATCAGGATCAACATTCAGTCTCAAGCTCTGAGATGACAACGCCAGCACCTTTCAAAAGAACTGTAACGGGACTTATTGAACCTTCCTCAATACCATCTGCAAGAGAACAAACAATAAAAAGAGGACAGACCAACGGAAACGGGCCAGATGAATGGACTCAGGCCTCAACACCAGGCAGAAGAAAGGCACCCATGGCTGTTATGGACGATATGTGGGATGTACCGAGTTCACCTGATGAGCGTCCTGTTAGGCCTAAGATAAAGCTCAAAGTCAAGAGTTCAAAGGCTCACTCTGACTCTACCTCTGACTCGCGTCACACGCAAGAGTCGGACAAGGTGGGAAAGGTCCCAAGCTCTAAGTCTGGGCGATCAGATGCTTCACCTTCAGGCAAGAAGCGTAGAAAGGTCAACGATGTTGACTTGGTTGCTATCCCTTTCAGTCATGAAAATGAAGGAGAATACCATGAGTCCCAGCCAGCGCCAACACCAAGCATGCTCCCGCCAACATTACCAGTCAATCAAGATGATTCTTTCTTCATCACCACAAACCCGCTTACTGATGCCCAAAAGCTGGAGTACGAGAGTGTGCAATTGCCTTCTAGTGACAGCCAGAATCACCAACTTCCCCCGGTCCGTCAGTTCGAAATCAATATTGCTTCAAGCGGAGATGCAACAAACATCAACACCCCTAGAAGCCATGCTCATTATCTCATGAGTACTGCTCCTCCTCCGCCTTCAAGTGTGATGGATCCAAACAGAGCAACAATTGGGCAAGCCACTGGAAATAGATGGGATTCATCTCCTGACGTCATCTCCGCCATCGATTCGCCTCCCAAACAAAAAGCAACGAGACAACTAGAACAAACAAGGAATGGTGACTCAACTGAGCCCGCAAATAATGAGATTACAGAGGAACAGCAACCAGAACAACCGGAGCTTCCAGTCATGCAAGAAGAAGCGTTTGATAATTATGAGCCTGAAAAGGTGGCAAAGACAAAGAAATCAAGAGGTCGGCCGAAGAAGAAGGCTGTCGAAGAGCTCGCAACCGTGACAGAAGCACCTTCGCCCCAGTCAGAAGTTGTCACGGCTGTCGCAAAACCCAAGAAGAAGCGTGGGAGGCCACGAAAATCAGACCAAACGGAAACAAAGGAGGAGAGTCCAAATATCGATCCATCAGCGTCTACCAACGATGCTTCACTATCTGAAGATGCTGTGAGGCCAGAGAAAAAGGCCAAGATAGCTATTGGGAAGTCGGAAAGCAAAGATGAGCTAGCAGAGGAGAGCGAGGTGGAACCTTCAGTCAAAAGCAACAGCCGAGAAAGTTCTATCCTGAAGGAATCCGACCCAAACATCCTGGCCAAATCTGTCTCTAGTTTGGATGATGACGCGGCGTCCAAAGTATCAGATGTTGCAACAGAAGAGAAGGAGGAGAAACCAGAGAAACCAGCGATCACAAGCAGAAGCTCAACACCCTCCAAGGGACTGTCGGCAATCATCAACAAGCCCGTCTATCGAGTTGGATTGAGCAAAAAGTCCAGGATTGCGCCTTTGCTGAAATGTTTGCGTAAGGAGTAAAGACTGTTGGCTTTTTGGGACTTGGCGAGGATGGTGGCTTGGTGCTTGCATTTTTGGCGTTGTATGACTTACATCTGGTCTATGAACGACCCTGGCTTACATTCGATATTGGTTGCTCGGGGAGGTGAAGTTACAGGCGGTGGGTTAAGATGCCCGCCTTGATTAAGCACGGCGTTCTGGTAATCATATTATGGACATCAGGGTAATAGTAGCTAGGATCATGATGATAGACTGCTTGCTTCTGCTTGCAATAGAACATATGTTGGAAGCATGTTTATTGCTACCTTGCAGCCAGCATAAACCAAAAATTTGTGCATTCATTTGCTTGCTTCTGTCATCAGAGATGATGCTTTGTCTTCAATCCCTGAGAGTTCAAACACATTTCTTCTGTTATCTGCCTCCCATGCCGTTGGACTGATGAATTGGCATGAGACATGGGTCCTTTCTCGCGATCTAGTGAGTCAATTGTAGGTCCAGTATAACATGTTTTGTTTGGCTGCTATTGCTTGTTTTATGATCAGAAAAGAGCAATAAGAAGCGAGAACAGACAAACACGAAGATCAAACCAAGAATACACATAAAACAGAGAGAAGAAGAGGCCTTCTGGAAAAGTATAAATACCCCCAGACCCTCACACCCCTGGATATCTTTCCTTCTCATCAACAACAACTCACACACTCTACTCTGATCTACACACAACTACACTACAAGACACTCTACACAACTCCACACAACAAACCACACTATCTATCATCCATCATGCCTGGCGACGAGAAAGTTATTATCCCCATGACCAAGGAGGCTGCGGCCCGCATCCAAGCCGGTGCAGTAAGTCTTGCCCATCAGTCCACTCATACGATACATTTCTGTCACAGTCTGCCAAGATATAATAACACTCATGAAAATAGGCCAAGGATGGCAACGACCCCGACTTTTCCGTTCCAGCTCAGGCGGCCGGAGACAAGAACGTCAACGAGGCGGCTAAGGAGGCCAAGGAACAGGGAGAACAGAAGAAGTGAGATGTTCGATGTGGGTGACGATCGGAGGTATCAATGAAGATAAGATCTAGTCATGAAGAAAGGAAAGGGAATGGTTCTTGTCTATAGGAAGTGACCCATCGAGGTTACTTTATCACTCAACGACAACAATTTGATGAACCAGATTCAGTAAACACGTCCCCTCTCATAACTTCTTTTCTCGTGATGATTCTTGTGAGGTACTGCGATGCCCAATTCTGTCCCAAACCAAGTCCATAAAGATTTTGAGACTACTGAGGCTTTCATATGTGCTCTGTATAAGATCCAACTCGCCGGCAGGCTGATTGTCAGTGGCTCAGCAGAATGTGACTATAGTCATATAAAATGAGTAAATTTCTTATTCATGAGGACAACCAACTTGGTGTTCCTGTAATCTTCTGTCCTTTTCAGGCTTCAGTCTTCTGTTTCGAGGTATTCATATCACCATCTACCTCTGAACAACTACCCAGATGAGATAGTTGGAGATAAATTACTAAGTCCCAATAACGCCCTTTCGTAATGCATGCATGCTTCTGACTTTGTTTCCCGGTTATCAACCATCCAAAATCGCTAGATACCTTTCCCAATAATCACTTGGCCACCTGATATTCCTGCTTATTCCACCAACACGCAATTGGGCAGATTCTGTTCAAGGTCGATTCTCATCGTCCATTTGATGAATGTGTTTTTTGACAAACTCGAATGACGAGAAAAATATGGCATTCACAACACATGACCGACTCATAGAAACTCCTAGGCCACGGTACATGTGTCGCTTAAAGAATTCGATCTTTGGCGCAGGCTCGACCTTTTCCCCCTTCGAATAGAGTAATGAGTTTCGCTGATAAATGCTCTTGGCTGAATCAATAGGGTCTGTCCATTGCAAGTAAGATTAAGAGTTGCAATATCGGGTGCAGCTTGACTTACAGATCATCGCCCACGATACTAAACCACACATGCCACCAGCGGCAACGACAGCCACCTTGTTACTGTTGGGATGATCGCCAGCCAATGTGTTTCCGATTTGTTTCCCACTTTCATACACCATAAAATAGATAGCCGTGCCCAACGTGTCACGGACTGCACATTGTTAGTCGGTACCAAAACAACAAATTTCGAGAAGCCACTCACGAAGATGAAGCTTCAGGCCAGTATATAGACCAAAAACACCACGATGTTTTATGATATTGGCCATTGTCCGCAAAGTGCCCTTATTTTGGTAGCTAGCTGCCACAGCGTGACTACCTTTATTGATCGAACCGCGTTCAGCGAGCAGTACAGAGACTTGCGCACTAAGCTTAGTGAGCTCGAAGGGACAGGCGAGAAAGGTTATACAAGAGCCAGCGGTCGCGCCAGCAGCGCCAAAGCATGCGACAGAGTAGAGATTCGGATATGTGCCATGCTGATTTACATGGCCAATGATATCAACCCCGAAGTTGCGTTTAACCCAGGCCGAATAAGAGTATTTGGCACGTTGGTAGATCGAAAAGGAGACGGTGCGGACAAGCGTTATGCTTGCCATCGGTGCTGTGACGCCTACAATGTCGGATAAGTCAATTGCGATCGACCACATCCTGTCAATTGGCTGCAACATACCTCGAAAGAAGCCACCGAGCTTCTCGGCATGATATGTTTTGCGAACACAGTCGAGGAATCCATTATAGTGGTAGGTTTGCATGCGCGTCTTGACGCTATCGAGTGGGAAAGCGGCGAGGGTAGAGAATACGCTGGAAGAGCTAGCTGCGATCTCAGTTCGGTATCGTTTAACAAAACGGTTGGAAGGGTTATTCTTTGGTACTGCAGAGACGGCGGCACCCGTTGCAGTCATAGCCGTGGTCTCGCCATCGCGTCGCCCTCCAGCGCCGAGAGGCATGCTGATGGCAGAAGTTGTTGCTGGAGATAGTGACGACAGTTGCGATTGATGGCCTGTGACATCTTGGTGGGCCAATTTAGCTCCAGTGGTCATTGCTTTCTCCCGCTCTCCGGGATAGAGAGCGACTGGACCTCAAACCGGAGCACCGACGGAATGATACGGGCGTGCGAAGCCCAAGAGGTAGAATATAGATATAGTCGAGGTATAGCTTTATTTGGAGGCGCGGTCGAAACACGGCCTATCGAGAGCAGCCGTAGGGTCCATTCAGACGTGAGGCACCGGAGAGTCGAGTACAGGTACAGAGACGACGGATGGAAAAAGATAATCGGGTGGATTTAGAGGACCCAGATCGGAGGTCGGGGGCGGAGCGGCGTCGGGATATCGGTGGTGGGCGGCTCTTCACTTATGTCTCTGCACGGGCTCGGGCGTCCGGGTGCCCTCGGCAGAGGACGGCGACGACAACGGAAGCGACGATGCTGATGATGGCAGTTCCTTTACACAAAAGATCGATTAACGGGAAAATATAAGAAGAGGAGAGTTGGAGGATTAAGGTCTGTGACCAAAGGTGGAGATTGATTTAGTATGGGCAGCAGGTACTGACCTTACCTTATGGTACGTATTAGATAGACTAATTGGTAAGGTAGGCAAGGTAGATCTTGACGGGATGGAAGTGGTAATGGAGGACGGCAGGCGCAGGCGGGGGAGAGAACGGGTCATGCCTGCCCTGCCTCCCGGACTTGCTACTTTTCTTCGGTGTCAAACTTCCCTTCCAAACCAAACAACCCCTCGGACGGGAAGCAACAGCCCACCCAAGTTTCAAGGTCGCGGGGTTTGACCGAGCAAACGCCAAAGACACAATCCAACCTCTTTCTTTGGTTCCTGGCTCCCTCCCGATGAGACCTTTTCGAAGATCGTTTAGAGCTTCCGTGCCCTGTAATTGATCCTTCCCGTTCCCTACGAGCTGCTGTATCTCAGTGGGTGCATCATCTGCCAACCGTTCATCCCATGTTTTTGGGGAAATACCTTAACCTGACTTTGATACTACAACTACTTCTTTTCACCAATTTCAACTTGATTTCTTACGATATTAAGACTTGACTACTCTCACTGTTGACTCCTTAGCCGAGATATCATCCGTCGCCCCATTTCCGTGGATACAATAACACAGCTAAAGTCTCAACGCCAAATTATGACCCGATATCCATGTCATTAAGCGGACTCCAATGTCCGGATAAGTTAGATGTAACCGTTTGCTAGCGTTCGCCCAATAACGACCACCGTAAATCCTCACCCCGCAATCATAGTAAAATGATTTGGGGTTGGACAACCGCGTTAACCTCAGTACGAAAGGACCTCTCTTTGGCCGCTCCATTGTTGTGCTTCACAAACGATCACCACCACCAGGACCTCAAAACTCCCAAGATCGACGCCTCTCGATGCATTCAGCCGTTGAGACTTTTGGCTATCATGCATCATGCCTTAAAGAGTAGTTGACTCGGCAGGATAACACCAACCATTACAACCACAATCATCGCGAACATACCATGCATGGGAATGCACGTATCTAACACATCGAGTAAGCAATTTCCTGCGCGAATGCAGCTGTGGCTTGGAGTTTATACAAGTGTTGGTTGTCATCTTGTCAGCTCGCACGCTGATTATACTGGTACTGTAATTTATTCTACTCGGAGGACAGACGTCATCCTTCCTCTCATGAGGATTAGCAAGATGACGAGATCGCCATGGTAGACCTGCACACGTCTCTCACTCGTGAGTTCACTGATGTGAGGTCTGCAGCAGGGCTCGGCTTGCCTCTGGATGGTCTGTTCTCCGGCGAGCTCCAACTACGAGAGCTTGACGAAATCACAGATCCAAGGTCTTCTAGACTACATATGCCACACGCCTGTGTCTCTGTTGACTCAAGATCCGGTTGCTGTCTCAGCTGGAGTCTCAGCTGGAGTATCCTCTGCCGGTGTTGCCTGGCCCGTAGTGCCATTATTGGGAGTATCGTAGCTTGATAGCAGACGTTCCTCTTCCTTCTTCGAACGGACAGCCTCTGTCTCTTCACGAAGCTTCTGCAGGTTCCAGACATCGTCATCGTCATCATCGACGTCGGAATCATCCTCATCTTTCCACTTGCCACTCTCGAACAGAGCACGACCAGTGTTCTCCTTGGCCTTGCGGGCTTGCTCCTCGGCTGCCTTCTTGTCGAGACGATCCTTCTTCCACTTCGCGAAAGTCTCGGGGGTGACTGGCGTAAGAGTACCGGTCAGTTTGTGTCGCTCAGACTCTAAGAAGTCCTCGAGTGTCAGGGTCTTGAGCGGTGATTTGTCCAAAAGCGCCTTCTCTGCTGCTCTTTGCTCCTTGGTCTTCAGAACGAATCTAAGTTGATGTTAGTGCAACTGCCAAAATAACTTGATGAAAGAAACCATACCCAGGTGGCAGAGCATGCTTATACTTGCACTTATCTCCTCCGTTAGGGCAAATCCAAAACCAACCATACTTGCCATCCTCGATGGCCTCGATAAAGAATTTGCACACTTTATCGGTTGTGGTTTGCTGGTTGCCCTTCTTTGACAAAACGACACTTCGCAATTTGTCTTCGTCCCAGTCTGCTGAAGTCTCGGCCTTCTTGTTCTCCTCTTCCTCTTGTCGTGAATCGTTGTACAAGTTCTTCTTTTCTGTCTTACGCTCAACAGAAAGATCGTGTGCAAACTTGCACTTCTTGCCCTTCTCACAGTTGCCTTTCTTGTAAAAGATGCACACAACTGTCTTGGGATCAACGCCAAAAGGAACCTTCTGAACTTGCGCTGGTTTGTTCATCATAGCCTCCAGATCCCTCTTGGCCTCTTCGGCCGCCTTCTTCTCACGCTCTCGAGCCGCCTTCTCAGCCTGTTTTTTCTTCTCCTCGGCTGAGCCACTGTTCTTAAGGTTTGCCTGCATGCGCGAGATTTCCCTCTGTGCAGCACCGCCCTTCTTATTTTTCATACCGAAAGTTCGGTCCTCGACCGACTTCGTGGCCTTCTTGGCCACGGGCTCCTTACCCTTCTTGGGAGGCATGATGGGCAGTTGGTGGCGGGGTAATCGTGGGTATCAAAAAAGATATTCGATGGGATTCGGACGATCGCGAGGTTCGTCGAGGGTTTCTGTTAGCTTATATGCCCACGGTTTCGCGTTGGGAATGGCGAGAGGCAGAGCCACCAAATCTGGGTTGAAAAAAAGACGAATGTCGAAGATTGCTGATAGTTGGTGGGCTGGGCTGCCTTGGTGTGGAGGATGAAGTCACAGGCTAGTCACGTGCCTGGCGCCCAAGACTTTTCTTCGAGGGCAAGTACCTCGACGTTGTGTAAAGTGATTAATGATGTCTACTATATTGCAAGGAAGAGTATTATCAGTGATTACATAGAAATTCGTTGTATTGCTCTTCGTCTTAATTATGATAGGAACTAATTCTTGTCAGAGACGAGAAAAAAGAACTGCGTAAACATTGAGAAAAAAAAGTTATCCTCACCTAGAAACTCACTCAGGCACTCACTCACTCTGTCGCTCACAGTGGCTAGAGTGGGGATAGCGAGTCGGGAAATCTTTCAACTGCGGGCCGCGCTAAGAACCCCAGTAAGAATACGTACCTGTCTCTGCAACGCGGACACTTTAGAGCTCCATCTGGCCAGTTGAAGCTCCTCCATATCCAACATCTACAGATACAGCCTCGCGTCCATCCCACGGCACTGTCACTGATCATTCAGAGGATTGACTCAATTCTAGTTTCTATTCAAACGACTCGCTTCTGAAATTAATAGCCGGTGTGTACTGTCAACGCTGAAATGATTGCGCGCAGGACCAAGTGCTGATCGAGAATCATCTAGCTCCCCAGGCCTACGCAGCTTCTTGTCCATCACCTTCATCACCGCAAACATGATCTCCGATGGCGATCTCTACCGACTAGCCATTTTCTTTGGCACTACAGCAATGATCCTCATTGTTCTCTACCACTTCCTCGAAGTCAACGCTGCGAAAGATCCGATTGAAGCCAGCAAGGAGGGAACGCCAAAGTCACTATAATTGCACAGTATCATGATTACTGCGCATTGTAATATTTCACGAGAAGGGGATATCCAGTTTGCAGCAAAGACTGCTCGGCGTTAAGGAGAACTCTTTGGACGAACGATTCCGCCTATTCGAAAAGCAGAGCTTGGGTTCGATATAACTAGACTAGGGGGATTATATGGATATTTTGCTGGGAGGTTTTCAGCTATCTGCAATACAATACTGAAGAATCTTTTCCAAAATTGTCACAGTAGACATAAAGTGAAGGCCCTGGGATGGAAGACTTGATGGCACACGCCGATGCCAGCCTATCACAAATAATATTTGCCTAGAATGAGCTATGCACGCATCCTTAGGCAGATTCTGCTCAGCAAAGAACAAACAACATACTTCGTTGGTCGTTTGCTTCCCTCCTTGAAATTGCGCTCATTTGCATTTGTGATGGAACTCTGTGCAAACTGTCCCTTAACGCATGTCCCTATTCGCATTGTAATTGGTGCCAGATGTTTATAGTGTGGCGGTGCGAAGCTTATGCTACCAAAAGAGACTAGCTTTTCCGCAGCGCCACACCCAGACCCGAGCTGATTAGGCAGTCGAGGGCAACAGAAGGAGCAGCGGCGCCCACCCCGTGTTTTTCTGTGCCTTTGTTTCCCTCCCTCTCTTGTCTCCCTCCTCCTTTCAACCTTCACCCAACTTCACTCAACTCCCAACTTCAACCCATATACGCCCACTTCTCAACCCAGCCCAAACAATTCCTTCTTACTCGGCCGCCTTAATAACTCTCGCGCGCCTTTTATTTCATCTAAAGTCTATCAGACGTTTATTATCACCTTCTCTTCAACCCTCATTCCGCGTTCGCGACTTGCGCCGTCATCGAGCTCTAGTCTTCACCATACTTTAATCGCGTCTTTGACACCAAATCGCACGTGTCATTCGATATCTTCTGCTGATTTGACCAACTGCATCAGCTTGAACAGCAGATCCAGCTTCTTTCTCACGGGCCTGTCCTTCTCAGCCCGACTTTGACCTACTCTTACCAACTTCACCAACACACATCATCATGTCCGGCAAGCTCGACCAAGCTCTCGACGATATCACGCAGGCCCAGCGCCGTAGCGCTCGCCGCCGACCCAACCAGCGCCGCAGTACCGGACGTCCTGCTGCGGCCGCTCCCGTTGGTGGTATCCAGAAGAGCACCAAGCCCGCACGCGGCGCCGGCGCAAAGCCTGCCCCAGCCAAGGCTACTCCTACTAACAGTGACAGCAAGATAATTGTGAGCAATCTGGTAAGTCACAAACAAAACTTTCAATTGTATCCACATACTAACCTTTGCAATAGCCTAAGGACGTCTCGGAGCAGCAGATTAAGGTATGTTTCCGTTGCGGCCCTTAAAGCCCTCGGACTTTGTTCGACCTTCTCTCCTTCGCCGCTCTCATTTTTTGCCTTCGACGTCGCGTCTATTCGACTAGTTTGTCGACTTAGCCTTTAGGCCTGGAGCTATCGGACGCCCATTCTCCTTCTTAGACTCGGTAAAACCTGGAATATGGTACTATGTCGGAAGTTGAGATAATCCTTGTCGCGCAATGATACTGTAGGAATCGCCTGGTCAGCGTTCCTCGCCTATGTAGCGCCGACTTCTCAGGGTAGAGGCTTGTCACAACGATATGCGTATTTTACCAGCCAACGGCCAGCGAATTCCTCCGGATGAAACCTTTTGGAATCCCGCATCTACTTTAGCGAGCAAGCAGTGAGCACATAGAGTAGCTATCCCTCGCAGATCTTGAGACAAAGTTGTGTCGGCTTGAATGAATCCCCGTTCGGGGAATAGCGGGTTGCTTGTCTGTTTTTGAGCATATTTTCGAATGCTACACTTGTGGTAAACTTGGGTTGGGTCCAAGTTGTGGGTTACTATTTGAAAGAGAGCCATGTGGGTGTGGCCTTGTGCGCTTCAACCGATCTCAAACCCTTGATGGGCAGACGAGGGCTCTGTCTTTGTCTCACTGCTCTGCTTGCTAGCTGTCAACCAACATGATTTCCAAATCCTGGCGACGTGATACTCTCCCGGAACTGGAACGACCAAGGCTCGATGACGGAATGACGATTTTTGTTCAACTACACTTCGGAAGACTAACGCTATTTTCCCCCGATAGGAGTACTTTATCCAATCCGTTGGTCCCATCAAGCGAGTTGAGCTTTCCTACGGCCCCAACTCTCAAAGCCGTGGTATCGCAAACGTGACCTTCCACAAGTCGGACGGCGCTAGCAAGGCCTTCCAGAAACTGAACGGCCTTCTTGTCGACAACCGACCTATCAAGGTGAGCTATGTTGACACCTCTAGTCGCATCAGCAACTAACTTTAACAGATCGAAATCGTTGTCGGAGCTGCCCAGGCTGATAAGGTCATCCCTACCGTGAAGACGCTTGCTGAGCGCACCACGTACGTGAAATACGTTCCCCTGTTCTTGACAATTACTGACCACCGAAATAGCCAGCCTAAGGCTCAACCCAAGTCCGCTGCTGCTGACAAGCACAACGCTGGTGCCGCCAAGGGTGCCGCTGCCAAGGGAGCTGCTGGCAAGAAGCGCCGTGGTCGCAACAGCCGTCCCGCGAAGAAGACCCAGGAGGAACTCGACTCGGAGATGGCTGACTACTTTGACGCCTCGGCCGCCCCTGAGGCCAGCAACAACGCTGCTGCGCCTGCACCCGCACCAGCTGCTACTGGTGATGCTGACATGGATGAGATCGCTGTATGTACTGTTGAATTTCCTCTGCACAGTTGATGCTAACTACGATATCAGTAAATTCGCCAAAAGCGCTTCGACGATGTCATGAAGCAATAATAATAAATTACAAAAACAAGGGAGCTGGTATTTTATGGACATTTTGCGGAGGAATACGGTGGTTACCCGGCTTTAGTGCTGCTGCAGATTAATCCGAAATGAAAGAGAAAGAGAGGCCTTCGAGGTCGAACAGCGGAGCAGCTGGTTTTGCATTTGTTACTGTTTGGTCTCAGTTCTCACACCCTTCACACGTCGAGCTTATCAGTTCGGCAACCATGTCTTAAGCGTTGCTTTGCAGCAACAGCGGGACCTGGAAATTAAATTGCACTGTACAATAGATGGAATAAGAAGCGTTCCATTCATACGAATCTCTTGTGAAGATACGATGGTAACTGCTACCCATGGTTAAATATACGAAAGATTCGGTGTGATTTATTCCCAACTATGCTTTATTAGTGTTGAGACATCCCAGTCACTGAAACGAGACTGATTAACTCATTCGTATCTGAGACCAGCCAACCAACGTTTCTAATCCTAATACA
This sequence comes from Fusarium hostae, assembly GCA_002234235.1. Taxonomy (NCBI): domain Eukaryota; kingdom Fungi; phylum Ascomycota; class Sordariomycetes; order Hypocreales; family Nectriaceae; genus Fusarium; species Fusarium hostae. The sequence continues at coordinate 31,111 of NJCR01000254.1, read as the reverse complement.
GCGCCCATGCCAAGTCATGAAGGGGCCCAAACATAGACCTGCCTCAAGCATGAGCCTTGGAATCACAGGCTACCTTTCAATGATCACATTAGCCAGATTTTCAACACTTGAGTAAACACCGTAGGCTTAACAGCTTTTCCATTTTTTTCTTCCATATCGTAACAGGCAATGTAGTCTTAGCTACATATCCGAAAAATAAGCCTTTCTTGGTACGGCACAACGCCAAAGTTTCCCAGCCTAATCCTGTACTGTAGTTCAGAAATGCTCCTCTTTGGCAACATCAAACATTCATAATTGAGAGATTTAGTCCTTCTTCTCGGTGGCGGCGGGGGCGGCAGCGGGGGCGGCCTCCTTCTTGTCGTCGCCCTCGAGGGCAGGCATGTCGTCGTCGTCATCATCTTCGTCGAGCTCATCACCAGCGCCCTCGGCACCAGGGAAGCCAGCACCGCCACCTCCCAACTTGGAGAAGTCGATACCGCCAAAGTCACCACCCATGTCTCCCATACCAGGCATGCCGCCTATTGTGATTTGTCAGTCATGTGGTTTTACGAGGCGCAATCAATTGGAATTTGTATTGGACTTACCCATGCCGCCGAACTGAGAGAAGTCGTCCTCAGGGGCCTCGTTCTGCTCATCCTCATCAACCCACTTGTCGAAGTCGGTCTTGAGGAAGTGGACGCGTTTGGAGTCCTTGAGCAATCTGGGCCAGTACTCCTCCTTGAGCTCCTTCTTTTGCAGCTTTATCTCAACGTTCTTGGCAGTGTGGTTGATCTTGCTCTCGGCGGGGTCGATCTCGCCCCAGAACTCGAGCTCGACATGGTACTTCTTCTTGAGAGTGGATGAGGTGCCGGTGAAGTTGAGCTTAGTAGGCTGGAGGTCGAGAGTGAGGCTGTCCTTGGGCACATCAGGGACAGAGATGGTAAGGTAGATGAAGTTCTTGGAGGCGTCGGCGACGGAGGATCGCTGGGCCCAGAGGACTGCGAGTGATTAGCAGGTGAATTGAAAGTGGCACTGAGTGTATGCGCAGAATGCGATCAATATTGTAGTCGTAGAAAAGAATATCGGCAGATTACATCTTGAGAGCGGCATCGGGAGAGGGAGGGGGAATACGAGCACAAGGCTGGGGCTGGGGCTAGGCAGGGACGAGTAATGACATACCTTCGGGGTAAACAGTGTCAGACATTGTGAAGGTTGAAGTAAAAGGGTATCTTATCGTATCGTGAAGTTACGTGAAGGAGGAAAAATCAGACAGAGAAGAGAGAGATAAGGAGAAAGAAGGCGAAAGATGTTGCAGATGCAGATGCAGCAGAGAAAGAGAAATGGAGACGGAATGGATGAGTTTTTGGTGGGCGGAGGAGGTGCAGTTTTAGCTCCTACTTCTTCTGTACCTAGACTAGCAAAGGACGCAGCGGGCAGTACCTAAGGTGAGAGGTAGGCAGGGCGTACCTCATTCAATCCGCCTTGAGGCTTGCACGTTTGTCTGGTCACAGGCGGGATGGTAGAATGTCTAAGAAGGAGAGAGAATAGAGGGGCAATTGATCAGCAGATACCTCAGCTGCCACCGAAATGTAGTGCTATCTAAGGTACTGCCCTACCACAACTTTTGAGTGCCCGCTCTGACGTTTGCCCGCCCCCTTGAACGTGGCCAGCTTTTCTCCACTATTACTGGGCTGTAGCTCCTAGAAGGTGCTGGAGCTTTGTCACCTCAGCTAGAGGTTTGCTGTGTACAAGCAGCTACAAGATGTTTCCAGATGCAAAGTCAGTGCAATTTCAGCCCAATTCTTAGGCTTCTTGCATGAGACTCGATAACAACCCCTTTTAAACAATCAAAAGCAACTGATTGTAGTGTCTCTTTATCTCTAGATCAGCAATGGCAGCCTAGTCCTACACGCGGCCGGCATTCCATGGCGGGGTAAGCACTTCGCACCGCTGGGCCGGAGGCGAGCCAGTGCTGATCCTAGTGCCAAGTTCCAGGGAAGCTTCAGCGGACCTCCCACTGAAACCCCTCCAGTCCCTATTTTTGCTCGCGGGCCAATTAAACCTCGGCCTGCCTATCACCTCAGCCTTGAGGCTAGTATCGGGCGAGCCTCACCACCATGACCCAACATCATCAACGACTGGCTGCGGCTGATTCGACGACATCAAGACGCTTCGAGGTCTGGTAATACTACGGACGGTTTAACAGTCTTTTCAGCTCGAATACGCAGATCACTGTACCGCATTTGCACCTCCACCCAAATTCTACTCCGCCATTTGGCCATCTTTACAGTTGCGTCATTGGCGCGGGCATTTTCTACTCCCTCCACCCAACCGCCGCCATGGAAACATTCAAATCTCTTTTTGCGAAGCCTGATCCTCAGGCCCAGGTACACACACCGGCCTATACTTAGTTCCACATGATAGTCTAATATGTCTGGCTATAGATGCGCAAATGCAATGCGTTGATGAGGCAAAACATCCGCAAGATCGATCGCGATATCCAGACTGTTAAACAAGTTGAATACAAGACGAAGAACCTCATCCTCCAAGCCGACAAGCGAGCCCAGCGCGACCCATCCCGCGCCAAACAAGCCCAACAAGAAGTTCGCGACTTTGCTCGCGAGCTCGTTCGCGCCCGAAAGACCTCAGCACGCCTCATAACATCCAAGGCGCAACTTAACTCGGTACAGATGCAGGTACAAGAGGCCTTTGCTGTGCGAAAGATTGAAGGGTCCATTCGAGCTAGTGTCGGTATCATGAAGGATGTTAATTCGCTCATCCGTCTACCGGAACTGGCTGGTACCATGCAAGAACTGAGCGTAGAGCTCATGAAGGCGGGTATCATTGAGGAGATGGTCGAGGACTCGCTTCCTGCTGACGGCGACATGCTTATGGAGGACGAGGAGGCTGACGGAGAGGTTGACAAGGTCTTGGGAGAGATTCTCAAGGACCGTAAGCAGCCCACTCTGCCTGTGGCGCCTGTACCGGAGCCACAGAAACCCCAGGAGGAAGAGGAGGAGGAGGAAGATCCAGAAGCCATGATGGACCAGATGCGCAACCGATTAGAGGCGCTTCGAAGTTAGTGGACGTTTGATGATAGGCTTGCTTGGCTAGTATTGCTGGAAGATGCCAGTTGTTCTTCATCATGGGAGGAGTTGGGGGAGTTTGGCGTATCTACAGTTTTGGCATACACTCGATCCTACAAAGACTTTTTGAGGACTATGGGATTGGCATTACATTGTTCGTAGTTTGCACTACGACGAGACATTTAATCGTGTTTCATGTTTTTCTCTACGCCACTTGTTGTGATCACCATCTGTATTTTTGTTCCGGCCTCGACCAGCTGGTCACTTGATGGGGGTGAATATCATGTATACTTCACAGCTCGTGCCTGTGATGTCCGTATCTCCGGTCTTGGAGACTGGCCATACTTCGAGAGTCAGTCTCGTAGCGTACTGTACTCTTTGAAGGAGCAACATCAACTTACAGTTTGCACTTGGACAAGTCACTAAACACCAAGTCCAAAAGCTCATGTGATAACTTCACGAATAGTAAGAAAATATGTTGGAGTTCAGGGATCAAATCTTCCTATATCAAGTTAGGCTCGTTACAAATGCCTCAGACCCCTTGAAAGAGCAACTTGCACTCACAGTTTGCTATTGAACGTGTCACCGTATACTGAGACTTGACGTTCTGGCGACAGGTGCATAGATGCAAGAATTGCGAAACGCCATTCAATCCAAATGTCAACGATACTCTGCCCAGCCAGACTTATATGCGAAAGATACTATAGTGCTTACTGGGTGCCTCCTTGTCGTTTAGTTCCTCAGAGAGCAAGTTCACGAATCCCATATGACCATATACGCCGAGATTCAGCTTCTAGTGTTATCAAAGCTCCCATGATAGTCTCTTCATCTTGTTGTTCCATCATATTTCAGCCTCGATGTCTGGCAAGAGATTACTACTGTGTCTCGAGTGATATGTCTAGGTTCAACTGTCGTTGCTGAAACCAGCCAAGACGTCAGTGGAATTTGAACTCAAACTACTAGTCCCTGTCTGAATGGACTTTGGTTTTGCAGAAGATTTAGTTCTCTCCTATCTCGAGGTCTTCAATATAAATGTTTGTCGCTTATTCAAAGCATACGAATAGCCAGGGGCGAAAGGTCATGTTCAACATCCACATATGTTTGCAGTCTCTTTCAGACATTGGTGTGTTATGGCTTGCCGATCTCACACTCACATATCAATGATAATGTAATGAGTAGGCCAATTGTGGATTGATTTCGTTTCCTAGTCTCATGTTATAGAAGCCAACCTTGAAATTCGTTTCTTTCATTCGACTGCTCTACTTCAATACTTATGTTAATGGGTGAGCCTTCACACCCCAATAGTATCAGAAAGTCAAATAGTGTCAGATACCAGAGTCGTATGGCCCCAGGTCTATCACAATTCAATACCCATCAACTATATTCTCACCCAGGCCTACAGAACTACCGTCCACGATGCGTTTAGTACTACAAAGCAAAAGAACATACCCTAAAGTCCACATGACACCAAGGTGAGCGATGCCCAACACCAATACTTCAGAAGCAGTGTGGCACGGGGAACAACTCTAGTCTCGGCCGAATGTTGGGTTACCCGATGGCATCACAGTGAACAGGGGGAAGCAAGCAAGTTTGACCGATGTGTTGTTGTTCACACCGGATAGTCACATCCGTAGATGGCCTCACTTCACCGCAATCAAGCAGCTGCCACAACTACAGTACCTAATCAAAGAAAAAAAAAACACCCATCGCCTAAGTTATGACACCCTACAGTCGCGTCACAAAATCAATTAAAAAATTTCTTATGTGACTCATTTCCAAGGACAGCTGCAAGGGACCAGACCAGATATAGCTGCTGTCGTGTAAGTTTGACCCGCCAGCTCAACACTTTGTCGACGAGAATGCGCGCCAACTACAAGCCAGCGCATATAAGCAGGTCTGTATAACCTGAATACTGGGAAAGTGCATGCATGGGGATATTAGTGTCGTTGCTGTGAGTAAGAGTGTCTGCATGGCTGGTTTTAAAAGGCGGTATGCTGGCCGGCTAGAGGACGTGTATGGCTAGCTGAGTTGATGCGGTGAAGCTCGAGTGTAGCAGAATCTTGAAACACATTGATCGGTGTAGGATAAAGAGTCCAGTCAAGTCGAGTTGACTCGAGATGCATATGCAGCAGGGCAAGGCTGCGCGAGAGAACGCACACGCATTGCAGTGCAGTTGAGGGCGTGTTGTTATCTCTTTTACCCGGCACTATCACTGACAGCAGAACTGACCGCTTCTCAAGGCACGATTCGATAAGGTGACAACTCACAAACAATATCAATACGAGAGGACATTTTCAGCTTTAGAAAAAGTATGTTCCAAAATCAGTAGATTAATCAGGGAATCATAGGGTCAAAGCATAACAAACACTAATTGTTTCCTCCCCCTTCCTCAAACATCAAGCAAGGGCAAAAAGTATAGTGCCGTCTCGTTGTTCGTGTTCATGTTCATAGCGGGAGCTAGAGGATCTTCCCCTCGTGGATCGATTCCTTGGCTGAGAATCACCCATCAAACACTGGATAGTGGTTTTTGCTTCTGCGTGGGGGGAGAAGAGGAGACTTGGTGGGATGTGATAACAAGACGAGGCCAAGTCTGATGTGATGTGATGAGCTAAAGCAACGGATGCGAGATCATCGGGACGGTACGGCAAGCACCTGATCCGAGCCTAACGGTCTTGCCGCGTGAGACATGCTCTAATTATACAGGGGCAAACAATTTCAAAGTGTACCTAAGGAGTTTGTTGGTTATGAGTTTGTTAGGCGTTGTATCGGCAGTTTGCTTGTTGTATTGAATAGCGGCATGGCGCTGTCAAGACATATCACATCCAATTAAAAGCCCCCAAAACTGAGAGAACAAAAGAGACAACTATCCCCTCAGGCCTTCAACCCCCAACATGGCTTGCGAGGCGTGAGGCTGCAGCGGGTGATTGCTCTAGCTGCTTCGTGCCTGAGAAGAAGGCGAGGTTAGAACTCTCACTGCAGTTGATGTTGGCTTGATGTGTTGTATTGTGGTCAACCCCACGGGACCGCCTATACACCCCCACCCGGTATCACTTCAGCAGGTGGCATGCCTCACATGGAGTGATAGATTGGGTGCCTTTGCCAGCGCCAACGCCAACAGGGCTGTACTGACTGTATCAGGAGACAGCCAGCTCAAAACACCCAGGCCGACTTCGGATGAGAATACAACCCAAATTCGATATCACATCTTGGGCTTATAGACCGGGGGCGTGTATGAGAGTATCGGTTTTGTTTCAATGACGGCATCATAAGGGGGAAATGAGAAATTCCTGTCATGGAAACTCATTACACATTTTGGGTATCATGATTCCTCGATGGGAGATTATCATAACGCCTTGTCGCTCAGTGACATGTCTATCATGACGATCAATAGTGTTGAAGAACTCACCTCCCCTCCTTACCGGAACAAAACAAACGAACTGTACCAGAGGCAATATTTGAAGGCAAATAGTCCGGAATTAGGAAATAATCAACTCAATTATCCTTGAGCATAAGTTAATCGTAGTCGATGGTTTATGCGTTTTACAAACCCCGGATTCTCAGGTGGTCGATACCCAGATGACGAGGCGTTGCTGGCTGACTTACACCCAATTTACATGCTACATCGTAATCGTCATCGCCAGCCTCAGCCTTGGCCTCAGCAACTCAGCCCCAAATACGGCCTGAATGCCTGTAATAATCACACCGTAGTTGTAGCTCACAAGAAACCACAACGTAGCAAGCAGGCAACAACGAAACATTGGATTGTTACAGTTCGGGGGCCAAGCCAAGCATCACGGGACCAGATACGATACTGATGGAGTAATCAATCAAAGTACGGAACACCGGGACGATGAACCTTTTCAACTGTAAATTCGGAGGCGAGAGATCCGAGCCAATCTTTGATCGAAACCTGGGGAATGCGAAAAGCAATAGGGGAGCACAACGCGTAGACATTGTAAGCATCCGCGGCCTCCGTGTCGCGAATGCATCCTGTTGCTATTCCTAGCAGACGTATCAGTAACAGCGAAGGGGTGAGCAATTCGGAGACCGTATTATCTCAGCCTCGGCGTATTACAGAGTGAACATTGCATACGACATCATATCATACCCGACAGTGCAACCAATTCATTACAGCAACAAAAGCCACATTCGGTTTCGCATACCATTTCAGTGTGTACGACGTCATATTGATCTCTTTTGGGTATTTCCCACGACGCGGGTTTGGCATCGCGGTCCTGGGGTAAATCAGAAGGGATCTGTTCAGGTTCTGAACGAAATAGGTAACCTGTTGCGCTGAGTCGTGGCGTAGGCGGCGCTCCCACGTTGTGGGCGGTACGTATACATTCATACCTCGGTGACATGTTTCGTCTCGCAGGTTCCTTGGCAGCGGAATGACTGACTCTGTTATTCAATAGTTGCGTTCTTTGAGGTTGCATCAAATTCAGGAATCTCAAATCAGCTGCGTCAGGATCATTGTTGCTGTGGCCGGAAGCAAACAATGAATGAATGTCTCAACGTCTGCAGCGTGAGAGTCAGAGACAATAACACGTCAAAACCTGTTATCATCTGCGACAGTCTCAGCCAAAACCAGAAATCGTAGACATGTTTAATTGACTTCATTAATTAATTACGATTCAGTTTTGAAACTATTGAATGTCGAGGAACTCACTGATCAACAGTGCATACTCACCCTCACGGTCATTCCGTGAGTGATGCATTAACATGATGAATGAAACGTCAAGGCTGTCAATCGCGTGGCAGACTTGACTCTCAGACTCTCGAAATGGAAGCTCTACACGAGTCGCTCACCCACATTGCTTCGACAGTGACAATACAGCGCCGGTGTCAGTCTCGGTGACCTTCCTTTTCCTTAGGAATTTCCGACATTACACGCCCCCTCCTCCCATTCGCCCGTTAGCTCAACTCTACCTAAAAGGGGGAATTTCCGGGACCATTATCGCTTCTTCCCCAGCTTCGGGCAACTCTAGTTTTGTTCGATAGACCTCGGGCCAATTCCGGCAAATGCCCACGGTTAGAATCCGATCAAGAGAGATTGAGACGAGCACTCTCCCCGCGGCACCGCAATCGCAACCGCAACCGCAAACACGTGGAAATTGTGGAAGCTAACTAACTAAGAATTGAACCAAAATCCGGGAGGCGGTGCCCCCCAAACCCGAGGTAGCACGGGACGAAGTCCGAGGTTGGAATATTTTGAGTTTGGACGTTGAATGATTCAGGAGCTGCACCCTAAAGAAGGATGCATGGAATTTTCTTCATATGACAGATACTCACTGACACTGACACTTGCAATGATTTCATGACACATGCTTCTCCTTTGTGGCTGTCCTTCCACGGACCTTCTACCGATGCTTCTAGTGTCCACAACTGCACAACTTTATGCTCCAGGCCCAAAGGAGAAGGTGGACAGCATTTCAGGGTGGCTTCCAAGAAAGAAAAAGGAAGCTCTAGAAAGAATTGATAGAAGCCCCTCCGATAAGACTCCATCCCTCTCTCGGCTCTACTTACTCCGTAGCATCACTGACTAACAGCCCCCATATTAAAGGGGGTTCGTTACGTTATGAGCGATTCGTGAATGGGGTCAATGCAATGCCTGTCGGAAGCAACTCAGACATGGCAAGCCTTGGCTGTTTGGTACGGTAAGAGGAGAACCGCCGGTTCGGGTCGGGGGACAAGGGTTTCTCACAAGCGGTAGACTTCAAGGGGTTATGAGCGCCTCAATCCTATCGCGGCAACGGTAAAGGGAGAAAGGCTGGTCAAGCCGCCAGGCCAGGGGCTTAATTCTATTTTACAGGCCTTCGGAAGGTGGGAATAGTATTCCGTCCCATGCCGTCCATTCGCTTGGGGGGGGGGGGGGCTAGGAATGGCAGTCCGCCGTCCGGAGCTGGGGTTTTGATTAGAGACGAATCGTCAAAGCAACGCGAAGTAAAGCAAACAACAAAGTTTCAAATGCAGCAGCAGGCCGTGTCCATGGTGTCGGATACTTGCTTTTGGACATGGGTTCTGAGTCGGTTATGTCACAAGGAATTGTGATATAATACAGGAGAATGTTATTCCGTGCGCCGGATAAACTCGCAAGCGAAACCGTGTAAACGGTCAAAACACTAACGACTGACTCTTGCTAGACCAAACAATTCTTCAAAGGGGCTGCAGTACGAGAACGGCTAGTCTTTCGTTAGTTAAGCATGCGAGAACCAGTAAAGCATATCGCGATGCAGACTCGGAAACCGATACAGTGTCTGAACCAGCCTTCGATAAGCTTTTCCTTAGCCTTGGCACAGTAACTTCCTGATTGAGCATCTTGTCTCTTCCCGCGGGATTCGATGTCAAACAGGTAATTATACGACAAATGAAAGGATTGATGACGTTTACTTCCTTGGCTTTTTCTTGAGACTCTTATTGCAAGCATTATCGCATTATCATTATCAAACTCAAAATTCCCCAGACGCCAGAGCCCAACGGTGACACGGGTCACCCCCAGCGAGCGGGAAATCCAGGGCTGGTTGACTTGGCCTTGCTGTAATTTTAATGACCGATCTCTGACCGTAGCTTTGGGAATTTGGGATTGGAAACTTGGAACTTTTCAATCCCGGAACGGCACCCGGCCGCGCGGACCGTTGTAAGGATCTCATAGCTGTAACCAGAACCAAGGACCAGGCTCAAAAGGTCCACTACAGCGAGATTGCTCGGGATGAAGAATTTCAGGTGTCAATTAATTGAATTGCAGTGAAAATTCCTTGTGCCGAGGTGGAGTTATCTTGGGTAATGTGAGAAGAACTCTTCCATGGAATCTTCCCTGTCAAAAAATGGAAGGCCAATCTTGTCGGCGAGTAATGTAAAGTTGGTGTTTCCCCAGGCCGGCATTATACGGAAAAGAATGGATCGTGGGAGTGGCTTGAGTGCAGAAAAAATAAGTGGCGGTGGAAACATACAGATAAGGTAAGGAAAACTGTGGTTTGCCATGACGAAGGTATCGCAAACGGCGCAAAAGGCGCGGAGAAAAAGGACCCTGATACCCCCATATCTGACTCATATCACGAGTTATTCCCGCCGAAGCTGCAGCTGTAGTGCACCTCATCCTTCGGTTGATCACCGAACAACTTGACCGCCGAAGCCTTTCTTCTTCTCAGCGGGCATGGCATGAATTGCGTGCTGCCTCACGGATAAAGGTGGAGTGAAGCGGGAATACGCAGGGTCTTTTCGGCATTGCCTTCACGCTGTCGTTGGTGCAATTGAGGACCAGAACCACTGGAGCCACTGTATCTCCAGCGATCAACCAGCTAGAAAGCTACTGTGAACCCAGATGGCCAAACATATCCATTATCTACAGGGTTCACCACGGGCCAGACCGTTAATCATGAACATCACTTGTATCGCAGGAGGATCAGCAGCAGCTCCTCTGTCTGATAAGCAGATCTATCAACGTTCTGGGCTGCTTGGCTAGGAGCAAAAGCCCTTTTGTGCAGCTGCTGCGACAACTCTAGACTCTTACAGCTGCGTTTGGCTCGGGGGGGCTCGAACTGCAGATCATTTCTTAGCCAGAGTGCGGAGAAGCTCTTGAAGCTGTCTCACTCATCCTCAGGCGAGCACATCCGACAGCTCAAGCTCACCAATCTGATGTCTTCCGACTCACAAGCGACAGCGCTAGATTCGGATCACAGCTCTGAATGCACCCTCGCATACGTGCTGTTGCTATCTGAGTTCTCCTGTTTCCGATATGTCGATAACCTCTCCCTTTGACTCGACCTGGGCGAGACAAGCGCCGAGGGAGAGTCAGTAGTTCAGCCGAGCGCCAAGACCTTTCGGCGAGGGGTAAAACTTTCACAGTCAAGGAATTATAAAACTGAGTCCAATTGATGCTGTAGAAAGGCCGAAAGGATGACGGAAGGGAGACCGCCACAAGGTGGAGAAAACGCCGCAAAAGCGGCTCCGACTGTGGATGCGGGTCTCCGAAGAATGCGCCGGCGTATCGCAGGTGGAGAGCTTGAGAGAAATATCAAAGTCTTCACCAGGTTTAACCCGTTGCCAAACGTAAGCGAAACTGTATTGCTTTGTGTAACTGGGGTAAAATTGAGAAAACTCTTCACTCTTTTCGTTCTATCCAAGATTCTTGCTTCTTCCACCGGATTTTGAAATTGAATATTGTGCCCAATGCTAGGTTAGGATTAAACCCTGCAGCTGTACCACCGAGATTCCAACCAGCCAAGACATTGCGGAGAAGAAATACAGTGCCGTGATTGGCTACCGATATCGATAGCCATGGCAGCTAGCGGTGAGAGGGACGAGCTGCGATTCGTGCGCTCAAGCAGCCTGGACGAAAGGGGAAACTTGCTGGTCCTGGACTCCTGGGGGGGAGCTGTTCAAGGGTTTTAGGCTAAACGGGCATGCAGGGTAAAAGAATGCTCGGTCCGGGATTGAATTCTATAACCCTAGTGGGAAGTTGGAAAGAGGAAGAACCTTTGAACTCTACTAAGCACCCCCTGTGCCCTGGGGGATATTGGGGGTTGATGTTTCTGGTAGCCTGGAGTTTGGGTTGACAACTTCTAGATTGGGAGGGGAAAGGGAATAGGTTGCGATAAGACGCGATATTAGGTAGGCTTCGGCGGGTAAAAGGCCGAGAGGTCGGAGGAGAGAGTTTCAAACCATGTAGGCGTGGTTGTCTGTCTACCGAGGATGCATATGCATATGAGATGATTTGGTTTGATTCGTTGTTTACTACTGTACAGCTGTTGTTGTTTATGCCGTTGACCGGTGGTGAAATTGAACTATCCTCGGCTTCCGCAACTTTAGTGGTTGATGGCGCAGCTGGATCGGACAGTCGCTGCAAGATGGTACCCCAACCGATTGATAGATGACTCTTCGGATGGTCGCTGATTGACTGTGGGTGGTAAAACAATTAACCAACTACGAACGAATGCTACAACACCACGAAGCACGTATCCAGCAAATAGAAATGAGTGCCCTTTGCGTCAAGGGAGCGGTCAGTGATTGCGAAATGCAAGCTGTTCCCTACCTGCATTGGATCGCATCTTGTCTTGGCCCTTGCTTGGAGACAAGACCGATCCAGCAATCCCTCAATCCTGTAAATGCCCTCCCCCTCTTCCCAAGTAGGAAAAAAGAACAACTAGAGTTGATCAGTGAGTGAGTGTCAGCCAGCCCTGTGGGATGCATATGGTGTGGTGTGCGGCTATCAAAACCTACTCTTGCCGACGCGACGGGAAGGTTTGGGCGCTGAGCTATCTCGGGACAACGTATGCCAGGGCAGCAGAAGCAGAAGCAGCCCGAGGATCGACCGCGGCCAGGGACCGATTCTGGGTGTGTTGGGCGCTGGAAGAATGGGAAGACAGGCCTGGAAGGGAGGGACAAGGCCTGTGCGTGGGGGAGAAAACGGAACAGAAGAGGAGAGAGGAAACTTGAGAGACATACTTTGCACAAAAAGCAACCAAAGACAAACGCATCAATGATCAGATTCGATAAATTACAAGACAAGACAAGAGATGAGACAAACTCCGAATGAATTCAATCATATTCCGAACCGTAAGCGGATGGCCTTTGATCCGAATAGCAAAAAGGAATGAATCATCTGCGACCATCCATGGAGGAACGAAAGCGACGGGACTCTCACTCGCTCGCTACAGCCTAGGCTACAACAGCACCAATGAAGCATCAGTACCTCGGGATGATGAGTGATGAATACGTTCATTCGTGTCGCAAAGTATCACATCACATCGTATCCAATTCGCAAGCGATTGCTGCGCTGCGCTGACCTGCCGTAATCACCTACGATTACATTATACGGTGGTGAGTAATCCAGTTGGTCAGCCTGGGCGGTAAATCAATCCATCTGGCTGTGCTCTATTACAGCTTGTGACTCTATTGATGACTATGACATGTGTCCCATTGCCGCCGCGCAGCCCGTGATTTGGTAAGTTGACCCGCGGGAGGGAGGCTGTGATCCAGGCGACGGCAGCGAATCGCACACGGTGTAATTGGTATTGTGGTTGCTATTCGTAGGTTTTCTGCTTTTGGCTTTTTGACTTTCACCTTGGGAATCTGGAGGAGGCGTTTTTTCAACCCCGGATTACGAAAAGCCACAGGGCAGATGAGACCAAGCCAGCTTGCTTGGGGACAAGCAAAATAGACAAACAAGTTTGATGTGTCTTGGATGAGAGCAGATTGTCTTGGACGATGACGGGATTCACTCACTACGGTTTGTGAGTCTTGTCTTGTGTTATTGTTGATTTGGACGTATCAGTGAATGAAATGCAATGCTGTGATCCATATGAAAAGGCCTTGCTTATCTCACCGTCTGTTGGGGATTTACAGAGTACTTTTTTCAGGTTTTATTTTTACAAAGCAAGTTACTTTACGGACGGCACAGCTCTCAGCTCGTCACCGCAACACGAGTACTGTCAGCGCAGTGCAGCAGTCAGTCAATGCTGGTAACCATCCATTACGAGGCTTATCAATTTATGCTTTGCTGTTGTTCCTATCAATAGCAAACAACAACACAACACAGCGCAACGGTGAACAACAAACTTGATTTCTGGAAGACTTCGGCTTCGTCTTTTGGAGCTTTACGGCGCGATCTCGGCACATTCAACGATTTGACCCGAGCGCGATAAGCCATTCTCTATCCGTACTCTATCTAACTGTACTTTATTCAAAGAGTTCAAGAGTCTTGGCGAATTCTTTGATAGAGAAGAGATCTGGATACCGAGTTGGCTACCCGCTCGGCCACGCCCCCCCATATCTCGACTCAACTGCCATAACCAGAGTCTTCAGAGGCCTTCAGAGTCTCTGACTCTTCCTTTTCTCCCCACGGATCCGCTTCGGCCACCCCCCCCCCCCCAAAGAATTACCAGTGACAGGCGTTGTATCCGCTCCGCCCGTCCACTTAGCCGCCTCCCTTCCAGCTCTCTCTGACTCGAATTTCCCACCGCTCTTTTCATTTCGCCACGCCCCCCCTGTCGTCTCTTCTTCACCTCCTCTTCTCCCGTCACCTCGTTCCGACACCCCCTACACCTCGGTCGGGATCAATCCGCAGGCTGAATTTCAGCAGCAGCAGCAGGAAGCCTAAACGACAGGGCAGTTGGCAGCGGTATCTCATTCTCTTCCCGGCGACCGAACTTGAGGACCCTTGACCCGCACTCGCACCCGTTCTCGGTCGCACCCCCAGGCCAGGCCCTCTGTCACCTACACACCCCACGCCCCTATTGCAAATCATCCATTCCACACCCAACCCGATCTTTCTTCTCATCTCACACGCCCCTGGCCTCCCTTAGCCGGCTGCCTGGCTGTTCTGCTTCATTCATTTATATCTACCCGCATCCCCAGGTTTTCATCCCAAGGATCCATTTATGTGCCGTCCACAAAACAACATCATTAAACCAAGTGATCACCACTTACACTTGCTATTTAGCAACAGCTACAGCTCTTTGAGCTTCAGTTACGACCATCACCTCGCCTATCACCATTATCACAACCGCAACAATGTTCGGCTCATACAGTTCCATCAGCTCTATGTGCGCGTCTTCAGCGCCCATGGATATCGCGTCTCGCAACATCTACCGATCTCAAGACTCCGCCTGCGCTTTTCCATCATGGCCCCGACGCGACTCTCTCTCCGAGTCTGATCGAGAGGAACGACCCACCTCTTATCTATCCGACGACGATCTGTTCCTCTCCGATCCCTTCGACGACGACGCCCAGAGCGTCTCCAGCGCCGGTAGCTCTTCTCCTGGTGCTCTGGCCTCACCTCCCAACGTCATCACCGACTTCGAGCTTCTCCAGGCTGAGCGCGAACGCCAGGCCGCTTTGCAACGCGAGTGCCTTCGCGTTGTCACCCTTGAGAAGGAGCGTCGACGTGCCGCCGCACGAAAGCAGCGCCGTAGCAGTTCTCACAAGAAGAGTCCCAAGACCAAGCTCACCTCCATCAATGAGGAGGCGATTGAGTAAACAAGCTCTGGGAACTTCTTAATGACTGTTACGATTTACGATAGCGTATGTTTACATGTTACCTCAAAAACAGCAACAATCACTAACAATATTTTAGGCTGCTTTTTGCATTTACATGGCATATGATACCCCATCATGATACCCCACACAACACAACTACAGCATTGCATGTGCACAAGAATAGCTGCACATGCTAGATTATCTACACCACTATTCCATCATTTGAGATGGGAAATCTCTTCACACATCCACAACCAAACAAGCTGTCACTCGCTATACCGGGCAACCTTTATCCAGCTGTCGGATCGACTTCTAACCGCCGGCTTGATTTTCGGGAAACAACTTGACACCACCACTATCTTGGTCGATGACGCCATGGGTAGACTGCCTTAGACCCCAGCAAATCAGAGGTGGGGGTGGGGGTTCACCCAACCAAGAATGAGGCAGATGGATGAGCCAAGCTTTAGAAATGGATGACAACAACAACAATCAACAATCAAGTCAACCACCATTATTCTTCCATCAATTCCTCAAAGTTTCCGATCGCGGCCGAAATTCATGCCGCCGGGCGGGTGGAAGCTCCCCCATCTAGACACCCTTCTAGATGATGTGGATGTTTCTTCGGACCGTCGGCGACTTCGGCCATCTACCGCCCTCTTCTCTTCCCCCGCATGGCGGCCCGGTAAACGGATTCGTCTTCGGTCCATCATTATCCGCTTGTTTCTTTTTCTGTTGAGGCTTTTTTCTATCGAGCCCGACACTTTATCTTTCCCGCCTCGGTTCACCGGGCTCATTATCGAGTTTAATCGTTTTTGTTTTCGCACACCCTCTTAATGGAAAGCATTCATGTATTGGAGTTCTTAATATTGCATCGTCTTTGGCTTGCATCATCATAGGGCATGGGACATTTGGATACAGGTTATGCTTCAGCCTCCCATCACTGGGATGAATCAGCTGGCACACACTTGGCATATGGAATGGGAAACAATAGGGCATATTGGCATGGCATAGCATTGGATATGCACACAACCCTGCATGGTTTACACGGCGATCTGGGCTTTTAGATACCTTAGGATAGTTTGGCGGCCTTGTGCCTGCCCTGATTTCAAGATACCCCCTTAGTTAGCATCAACAATCACATCTGGTATACACATCTACTCTACATAGCTCTTGTCTTTGATTCATGTGATGTGCCGCCTCTGCTTGTGACTGCTCTGGTCCCCAGGCGCTTAGCCCTTTGTATTATCCCCAACCTTGGGTACACTCAAGCCTGGCAACAATAAAGGGCCACAAGTCAATCTTATAAAAGCGTGTGCCACAACAAAACCCTATCATCCAATAACCACCAACCATTACCGAAGCACACCTTTCGAGTACCGGCGACAATAGGGACCTATCTATTTTCTAGCCTGGCCCGTGCTAACGTCCCGTGCCGGGGACGTCGAGGTCAAGCTGCTTTGTCACATGGGGCCTAACGCCTTAACCGCGGGGTGGTGGAGAGCGGTGAGCGCGTGGGAAGACAGATCGGCGATAAGAAACAAAAGAAAATTTACGTGGTGAGCTTGTGATTTAGAATAGGAGTTTATGATATGCTTTTTTCATGGTTGGGTGTTTGGATAGGAAAGATGATTGTGAAAGTATATCGGTAAGTGGTGATGTGAGTGTCAAAGAATCGTGCACGGTTGGGGATGGTTAGATCGCGGGGACGATGGCATTTGTTTTGTTTGCTGTGATTTTAAGTTGGTTTGTCTTGCGTGGCTTGATAGATTAAATGCAAGTTGCACAGATGCTTGTATAGATATAAGCTTTTGTATTGTTGGAGTGTTGTTGTTGGCTGTTTGTATACTAACTTTAACTCAAGAACGACAAACACAAAGAGACTACAGACTTTTAACGGGCGCTTGTCCCACCTACTTGTAGATCATGTCTTAGACAGTATGCTTATAATTTAGATGCCGTTGAATCTTTGTTTGATAAGGGAGTGTATCGCGCTGGTGATGCCGAAGGCGCGAGGCATGAGAAGTGAAACTTACACCATAGAAGCCAAGAATAGAACTACAACGAGACTTTAAAGGTCTAAGCGGGAGTGTCCGAGATGGTACAAACTTGTGTTTGAGTTCCCTTTGTTTCAGAGACCATCTCGATGTCCGGCCCTATTGTTCACATTCTAAGGGTATACACAAACGCAGATACCCGCATCTAAGCTTTATATGGCGTGGACTTGAGACCTTCTAGAGGTATGAGTTTATTCTTTCGTTGTCTGTGTGACAGTCGAGAAGGTGAGAGAAAGTCTTTGGTGATCTCCAGCATACTGCTCGTGGATGACAGGACTGCCTCGATCGAGATGAACGAATGCATCGTTTCACATAAGAGATTCTTTCAAGAGTTATGGTAATACACTGGAGCTCTTGGATATCCTTTTGCATGATCGTTTGAGAAATCTCTTCCCTTTCTTGAAACGCTTGGTGTAAGCCAGTCCGAGTATTCAAGACCGATATCAAGGAGCAAGCACAATTGCACCATACAATATTTTAGAGATGTTAATGCATTACATATGAATTTGAATACAATTCGGAAAATCTCACTTCAAACAGCTTGTCACTTGTTCCAGACAGCAAAGGCCAAGTCAACTGAGCAACTATCCTGGAAGAATCACATGGAGTTGCATCAGGGAAAGTGGCATACTGTGTGTCCTTAACACAGCTCCCATGAACCAGTTTTTCACTCTGTTCGAGTGGTCATGGAAGGCTATGCTGGGGTTTCGTTTGTTCTTGATGTAGTTTCATGGCTTGATGATAGCGAGGTTGCCAACATCACAACCTCGTCAGAACTCCTCCTCAGCATCTTAGCAATGTGACTGGCCAGAGAGTGATTCTAGTATTAGTAAATGTCGTGAAGCTTTAGTGTAGCATCTTGTTCCTAGATATCATAACTCAATCCCCCGGCTTAAAGTTATTCATGATCTAGTCCTACGATCCTTTGATCTAGCAAGATAATTCTTTTCAACTGGCACATGGATAGCATAAGTGAGAATTGGCTTTGTACTAATAGATTTCCACGTAATATAGCACTACAATACTAAGGCATCAGGATATTTGCATGATGTTGTAGGGTTATGAGGTAATCTGATCAGGGACCTCATTGTAATCATCATCTTCCCCGCATCATGGATTTGTCAAGCCTCACTCCTTCAACTTCACTATTCATAAGTCAACTCACCACTAGCACCTAGAAAAACACAGGTATAAAAGATTCTGCACTCAGACTTATAAATCATATATTCAAATTGACATTTACTTAGTTCAGGCATAGCCAAAATGATCAGCGACCAAGATCTCGAGCATCTCCGTCTAGCAGTCTCACTCGCCCACGAGGCCCTCAAAGCAGGAGACGCCCCTTTCGGTTCAGTCCTCGTCTCATCAGACAACAAAGTCCTTCAAACAGACCGAAACCGCACCGTCACAGGCTCCAACGGCGATGGTCGTGCTGACTCAACGCTCCACCCCGAATTCACTCTCGCGCGCTGGGCACAGCTCAACCTGAGCGACGAGGAGCGCGCAAAGTCTACTGTATATACGAGCGGTGAGCACTGCGTTATGTGCTCTGCTGCTCATGCGTGGTGTGGACTTGGAAGGATTGTGTATGTTTCTTCAACGGAGCAGCTGGAGGCTTGGAAGGCTGAATTTGGAGTTGGCGCGCCGGTTGCGCCATTGAGCATCAACCAGGTTGCTCCTGGACTTGCCGTTGAAGGGCCTGTCGAAGAACTGGCTAAGGAGGTTTATCAGTTCCATGTTGAAAATTGGACGGGTAAGGGTTTCAAGTCCAAGTCGAAGGCTTGAGGTAGAATCTGTCGATGTTTCTGAGGTGAGATGTAGCGCGGCGTATCTGGCTGGAGTTATATAAATATCTACGGGCGATTTTATAGTAGAAGCTTGAGATCTACAAGTGTAAAACGAAGTTGTGTCATCTGTCTGTGAGCTCGTGATGAAGCCGATGGGTTAGGTCTTGGGTTGACTTATATGCTCCGTTCCGCCAACTCCAACCAGCAACATCCAAGTCATAGCAAGAGATCAAATCAAGGGTATGCTGCACGTAACTTGTTTGATACGAATCAAATTGAGATTGAGAAGACTGCAAATTGGAATTTTTCGACAAGATGATAAAAATATGTGCCCCAACTCTAAACTGTCCAGCATCCAATCAGCTTATCCCCTGTGGCTTAGTTGGCTAAAGCGTCCGACTGTTATTCATAGACAATCGGGAGATCGGAAGTTCGAGCCTTCCCGGGGGAGTCATGTTCTCTCAGAGTTTCTTTTTTGGTGTCTTCCATATTTATATTCACTCAAGGTTGCAGCTTGATGCGTATAAATCGTTTTGTTTTGTCGCTGTAGCGTAGAGTTTGCTTTCAAGGATCTCAACTGAGACTTGGCAGCCATCTGACGAGAGACACCTCTCTGCTTTCTTTGAAGGAATGTTCATAACAAACTAAATACTGTTAATCTGTTGGAATAAGTCAATCTGAGTTCCAGCAGTGCGTATAGATTGTCTTTGGATTTTCTGTCAAAAGCGTCATATTCTCAACCTGCCCAGTCGCCTAGGGGTTCAGCTTGACCAGGACTCCTGTCTATCAAGATGTAGCGAGTGAAGCATACTGAATAATACTGAAGCCGATGTTCCGTTTTAAGTGTGATTTGTCTTGATATTCTGATGTTGGCTTAGGAGCAAAACGTAGAGCAGAGATCTCCTTATCTTATGTCCTGAGATAGTTTTATGCAAACACAGGCTGAGTTTGAACCTGATTGTTGGTTATTCAGAGATTAATTAAAGCTCTTAATTATATCGTCAATTTGAAAGGTTCACACGAATGCCCCCTTCTTCTCTCGTACACTCCAGGGAGGTCCTGATCGAGCCTAGTAAAGGTCACTCTTCAACTATGTAGTATAGACACGCATTCTAGGAAACACGAATAAGAAACTGTTTCTACAACTGCAGTTGAAGTAGAAACCACATACAAGAGATAGATAATCTGGGGCCACACATCGAGGTGGAATCGTGAGCCAAGCATACGGGGCCATTGTTACGACTTGTTCAGGTACTGTGGACAAGCCTCGTCGATGGCATTCCAGTAACGTCACCTAGATCTCAGTCTGAATAATCTCATTGGATCTTAATTATATATATCTCAATAATAAAATCAGGGCTTGGATCACCAGTTGTTTTTAAGTCTATCGAAAGATGTGAATCGACCACAGGGTTCATTCCAGAGACCGATCTCGGTCGACAATGGTGCTTCTCTTCACCGTAAAACACTACAGAAAACCCTATTACAGTGTTGAAAGAGCTAGAGTAACTAGAAGAGAACGGAGAAGTTTACAGAACAGTGGAAGATTGTCTCATGTATGTGTCTGGACGTGGCCGAACGACACTTACCTTTACCGACGTAACTCCTCGTCATTTAATGTATGAATGCAGCTATCACGCTAGATCTTTTGAGACAAGATACCGTCATAACTATAATCTTTGGTCTATTATATATAATCTGAACTGAGACTCTAGGGGTATTTCTCAGAGAAGTTGGGGGGGGGGGGGACACTTCAAGAGGCCTCTTGAGCAGGTCTCAACTCAAGACTATGTATTGTGATAAAGGTAGCGGAGAGCATACAACAAATGAACATTCTTATCAGCTGTGACTGGATACCAATTGACTAGATATCCAGACTTCTACAGACCACAAATCAGTTTCCATAGCCAAAACTGGGCAGATGGCGAAGACCGTTTTGGGTAATAGCTAAACAGTACATCAACACCAATACTTGTCAAAACTGACAAATGATCAACGTGATGAGAACAAACGAATGCATCCGTAAATGGCAGTCGATAACTAGCCACTGGGTGCGCATCATGAGAGCTTTGAACATGATCTGACCTTTAACAGTTGACGATGGGACTCCAACCAACAACTTTGATCATCCGGATAAAAGGACTATGATGCCCAAGACCAATTGAGCTTAATTCATATACTCAATCAAGAGTTGACAACTATACTGCAGATGCATGAAGACCCAAAGAGACTATGAGGGTGATCTGACATCAAGCCTCAGTCTCGGGTATCTTACATGATCCACATCCTTCTCGAGGATCAAGTCCACTTACACGATCTGCGAACTGATTCGTCTCCAAACTGCAAGGAGTAAATCCGAGACAATTAGCCAATAATGGCCGATGTCGAGCGCCCGCTTTCGTGAGCTACTTCTCGTATCGATTCATTGCATATTCATATTTCTCAGCCTCTGATGGGCTCAGATCGAGGCTGGAATCCTCTTGGCACCCGCATTCCTTTCATGCACAATGTCGAATATCGAATGCCCCGCGGAGCCGGCTTCATTCCAATTGGGCCATCATCGAGATAAGTGAGATCTAAATATTGGCCCCTTTCAACGCCCTGTAATTCTTTAGTGGATGATTGTGTGCATTGTCGAAATACCCCGTTGAGGGGCCACTCGAAACCGTTGGCTTTCAGTTATTGAATCCCATCCTACGCTTGGAAATGGGTTAATTGGGTCTGATTGCGGGGAAGCCTGAAGCCACGCGAGTTGATGGTTGGCGATGCAAGGGATTTCACTCACACAACTTCCAACGTTACTGTGCTCGGTGTGCCAGCCTCACGTTGCAGTTATGGAAAGTGATTGAATTCGACTGAAATGTGATGAGAGCTATGACCGTTGGAAGAAAGAAGTGAGACACAAAAACGTGGCCGATCCTTTTGGGTAAACCCAAGGATTTGGTAGACCCAGACCCTGCAATGCGTGAGCGTTGATTCTCCAACTTATCACATCTGTAAGTCAGCTAAAAGTGACCAGCAATAACGAGAGAGCAACGTTGACTTGTCAACAAAATTCAGAGAGAGATGGTATAAACTCCACTTCACAACCATGGACTGTTTTAGCATGAAAACTCTAGACGACTCTCGAGCTAAAAGGAAAGCGAACTTGCAACTTGGTAGGGCCTCCTATTTCGAGTTTGCCCAGTACATAACATTTCAATATCAAGTTTTAGTATGTCAAACTTTCGCAATTCTTGAGCCAAAAGTTTAGTCAAGCTCGAATCATTATGCGCCTGGTTGAATGTCACTCAAATATAAGTGTGTTCCAGTGGGCCGAAACCATTCGGACAGTTGAAATGTCCAGATTGATATCTCGGCAAATAAGTGCGCAAGGCTTTGATCCCATAGCGGGGCCTTGCTACCAATCATGTATAAAGTCGCATATGTAAATCTTACATGCTGGTTTTGTCCCTGGGTCGATCTGATGAAGAAAGGCGGCCGACACTGCGACCATAAGAAAGACCGTTGGACTTGGAGTCTTTTATCAAGTGGCGCTATCAAGATGTGGTAGTCACAACCCATCAGCCTGGCCGCGGTTTGGGCCGCAGGTTATAGCATGGAATCGCATGCTAATACCCCAGTTGGCATATCGAATGTGTGAAAGCAGAGACCGGAAGCCCCGCGGCCGAGAAAAATGTCCTCAACCAGGACCAGCATGTTACGGTCAACAGGGGAAATGAAATGTGATGAGGAATTCACAAGCCAGTGCACAGACCTGAGATTCTCTGAAGAAGTGAGTTGTGAGTAACTGAGAAAAGTTGTAGCTTTGACTTGGGTAGGACCGCTTGAACGAGCTGCAGGAGCAAGGTGCAGCAACAGCAAAAGAAGCAAAGAAAAGGCAAGGGAGTTTGGATGTCTCTCAGATCAAGTGCCTGCAGCAATCCGTGCCCAGACAGCGACCTAGGTTGCACAAAGGCGCAGCTTGTGCGAGGCTGCAGCAGAGCCTGAGAAGACTGGAGACCACCGTGGGGTAACTTGGGTTATGAGTTCTGAGGCCAGACAAGCCAAGCGAAGCTCCGGGATAACGAAATTGCGTAGGTTGTCGGCTGGCAAAAGTTCTTGCCCTTGGTCGGTGGCGTTGAGGCCCGGTCGTGTTTGAATATTAAGTGTGTGCAGCAGAATAGTATGTGTTTGCGGAGAAGTCCACTTGTGTCGTAACTACCTATCTGCACATCAACAAGATAGGATCTTGGGCAGTAAAACATCAAGCTGTAATCCAACAACTGATAAATACGTGGTTGATGCTCGAATGCATTTGACAATGATTCGATGTTCAGGATCCTTCGCATGCACGTCTTTGAGGTCGAAATCAGTGATCAATTCACTGGCCATGCTGTACTTGGCCTGCAGGAAACTATAGAAGTTGAACCTGTCCAGCGGAAGCGAGCAAAACGAGGCGAACCGACTCAATAAGAAAAGTCACCGTGACAGTGGACAGCATTTCCTGCAAACGCCTGTTCTTAGCCGAGCGGTTGATAAGCAAGGTTTCGATAGGTGGAGGCGCTTGTTGGACTCGAGACGCCGTGCCCAGAGAGGAACTGGAAATGCCAAGGTTATGACAGGGAGGTTGCCTGTCGGTCAGCGATGCTAAGTCTGGATAAGCAATCCAACTTGGGTCTCAGCCACATGTTTCCGAGACAAACGTCGGAAGAAAGGCTTTATACTGGCTTGAATTAAGCAGAGAGACGGTTTGCGTCTTTTATCAGCAAGAATCGGCCGGTTGTGGATGCTGGCGTGTAAGTGATGTTCATGTACAGCTCTCAGGCACAAGGGACAATGATGGTATCACTGCCTGTATCCGTATTCGCAGTTTGAAGGCTGTTGATATCCATGTTCTCAGGTGAATTCTTAGCGCAGTTTTTGTCTTGACCCCCAGATTGACTCAGTCGATCTGAAAGACAAGCGAGGGAGCCAATTCAACGGTCAAGACCCTGTTCGTTAGACCTATGCGTTGGTACTGTACCCATCTTGAGTCACTATCCCCAGTTGCCAACTAAAGAGCAAGGCGACGTGTATGAAACGCAGCATCTGCGTTGTCAAAGGCTCGTCAAAAGATATACAATGTTTGAAGTTTGAATAATAGAGCATCGTTATTCTCAAGCATCATTGAACAAGCCACGGTAGAGAATAAGGTGTGGGTGTGGGTATGGTAACACTGGAACGGGATGGACCAGGGGCACGGGAAAAAGCAAAGAAAGAATCGTGTATGCGGGAGCAGAGGAAAGAGAGATCCACAACCCAGTAAACGCAACAAGGAACAATGAACAAGGAGACTTTACGAATGGCAAGACCAAAAGATACCAACAATTCTACTGAGGCAAGTCCATAAGGTATCAGAGTCAGGCGTGAAAATATTCACATCGAGACTTGTTCCTTCCGAATTATCGCGTGAGGTCAAAAGTGGAGAAGCAACATATACTGTCCGGTTGGATATCAGTCGATAGACGACATTTCTATCCGAAATGATATCAGTGACAATACAATATCTCGGATATTAGACGCGCGATCTTCATATCGAAGACTATTGTCAAAATTTCCCTCATCATCTGATTTTCACGCCAAGCAACGTGCTTCTTACCTAGTATTAGAACGTCTACAGGCTGATAGAAGGACATTGTTCAGAGCCCATATGGAGAGAGCTCCTTGCTCTTTCTGTTAGAAATATGTGGGTACGGACCCTCTTCTCTAGCGGGACGGGAAGGAGAGGGCGATTAACTCCCTGCAATAGAGGTGATCGGCCGGCTTATTGGCCCGTCCCGTTAAGCTAATATGGCCAATAAGCGCCGAGAAACAGCTGTAGCACACTTTGGGCAAGCGGGGTGCAGAGCTCTAGCCAATCAATGTTAGTCTACAAGCGCTTTCTCAAGCCCCCCATGTTTCGTTTCCCCAACCACATGCTTTTCTATCTTCCTTCACTCACCTCATCTCAACGTTGAAATGTCTCCGGCAGAGGCCAAAGAGCACCATAATCGACTGTGCTGTCTGCCCTATCGACCACTGCAGCTTTAGAGGACACCCACTGTAGGATATGCTGCATCATTCTACCTGAAGAAGCATCTGTGACGCTTCCATCAGAGATGGATGTTGTGTTGATGCACCCACAGACCTCAATGTAAGGTACCGACCAGTCTTTGGTCTGGAAGGATATCCAGAACAACTGGATCGAGCATATCATGCCGTGGTGCCTATTTTCTACTGCACCAGCGTTGCAGCAACTGCACTGCGTGGGAGAAAGCCGTGCTGCCCTACGCTGCTGCACTATGCTCTGCTGTGTTGTCCTGCAATGCTTGAGAAGCCACAGCTTGTTGTCGTACCAGACGCCGCTTGCATACCTCTGCCCATTTCACCAAAAGAGGGGCAGCAGGGACAGTGATTTCTGTGCTCTACGTGATTGATGGATTCCTATCAATGCAAATTCAGGATGAGATTTGGATGAGACGACGGCGGATATCGTGACGACCAAGGACATGCTCCCATGATAAAGAATTATATCTCAAACGGTGAAACTCGAGCCATTCATGCGCTTGCAAGCGAACAATGGAATACAATTGATTGATTGATAGGCCAAGTCCCTCGAGTCTCAAGCCGGAATGGATCTGGAGATTTACAGGGGTCCCAGTCTAGTGAACCACACAATTTGATGCGCTATCCAACGACTTTACTGAGAGACTTGAATTCAACGGCACGCGGCCAGCCCACGAGGCTAAATTTGGCAGGGGGCATTGCTCGCTAGACAATTGACTTGCTACGACTCATTGCTCGTCATTTCGCCTTGCCTTTTAATTCAAGATCCACAGTCGACAATTTACGATGCGATGGCAATCCCACGTTGGACTTTGTTCGTCATTACAAGGCCGCAGCCGCCGGCCACGATCCATTCACATCAAAGTGACCGCCTCCGCCTCAACTGGCGTCTTTTAGATTGATGTCTGATGCTATGCCATACCCAAAAAAAACCCCTGCCTACGATACAAGAGGGGATCCCAGTCTTCTGCGGCTTTTCTACCCCACTCAACTTGTTAGCTCAAGTCCAAACAGCAGAAAGGTGCTCATGTTAACCCAAGCTCCCAATCCCCAGCCGCCGTCGACCATCCTCCAACATGATCCATGTTGCCTATGAGCCGGTCCGTCTCCGCTGATCCATTCAACCCAACGCTCTCAGGGCTCTATTTTGATATCGTCTCTTCTCTGAATCGTCCACTGACAGGCCAGTACGCCACTCTCTAGGCGCCATCTCTGACTCTGGACCCCGACCTTGATCCATGATTGATGGTCCATCACACATAGCACACGCAGTAAAGGCACCCACACTGGTACAAACCCTGTGTCTTTGTCTTTCTCAAAATCATCCCAACCTGCACTTTTTCTATTCTGGATTTCCTTCTTGGGCCTCCCTCTTCTTAGTCTTTGTGTATTGTATCTCCCTGTCTGTTTGTGTCGCCTCATCACACTGTCACATCTTCAGCTCCAGCAGTCACCTTGAACCTTGATATCACAACTTCACCAACAACCCATTTACACCAGCCCCCAAAGAGACTGATCAACTTTTTTCTTCAGGAGAAAAAGGATCAAGGTAGGAATTCCAATTCATTTTCTTTTTGGAGTTGTCTGTATTGTCTGTTATCTCATGCTCCTGATTGCCTATTGTACGTCTTCTGCACCTTGCCCTGGGCCTCTCGCCCCTTGTCATATCTTCCGTCTAAGTCGCATGTTGTCGCCCAGCATACATGCGCATGCATACACACCTACCTAGCCTACACAGGGACATGTTTGATGGACCCTAGAATTATCTTTCAAGGGATTTCAAGCTACGTCTGCAAGTCAAGCGCCGGGTCACACCCCTTTCACATCTCCATCCCTATCCGCATCCACTACCAAGCCCTTCCTGGTAGCTACACCTTGACCTCGACCACTTTGCGCGCACATCTCTATTTGGCGTCGTCCGACCCCAGGCAATCACATCGAATCTGAGCAGGGTTGGCGGCTGTATTCTTACTGTTGCCGAGTTGCGCTTATAGCGTCGTTTTTTCACTGTTGCCCTGGTTGATGTTGCTCTCGACAAGCAAAACCATTGCTCTGCCCATCTCCACACACTTCGAGTCTTTCTCTACGCCTTCTTGCGTGTTTTGACTTTCACAACTTTTCACACTTACACTAATTCGCATTCCGAAGACTTCCCTCTCGCCTCACCGCATCTGCCTCTTACTATACACCGTTGTGACCGAGACATACAGCTCTAGGAGTTCCGTTCGTTGTCCAACCTCACTTGCCCGCCGCTACCCGCGTGCCCGTATCGCATCGTATCGCGCAGTGACGAAACAGAATTCAGTATAACACGATCCGAGACTTTGGTTTACCGAAACATCAAGAAACCGTCATTGTCCGGGTGCGGACAGCAGAGGATTCCGAGGCATGTTCGACAGCCCCAAAGTGTAGCTTTCCGACTGTTCCTGCGACCCCGAGAGCAACAAAAGTGTAGACCCGGCTATCGGGGGTCGTTCGTCGTCGACATCGATTCGCATTAGAACAGTACGTGCAGCGTCGCACAAGGCGGGCATCCTTGCAGAGCAGTCATAGCCCTCCGTAGTCATCCGACTGGCTAACACGGGCTCCGTTAACGCAGGTCAAGATTTAAGAAAGAATATCAGGCCCATCATGTCCGTCCCCGTGGCCGGTTCGTCACGGAATCGCACCGTATCATTAAGTTCTGGTGGAAGGTCCGCAACAAGGAGTAAGACGTCGCAGGTCCCAAACAGCACCACGATGCCTCATGTTACCGATTTAAAGTACTTTGACCCCTGCGCCGCCACTGCGTCCATGTTCTTGTACGCCCAGGGCTCATCTGTTGTTTGCTGTCACCATGATACTCTTACCATTGAACGAAGGTTTTCTCGGCACGCTGATGAGGTTCAATTGTTGGCGGTCGATAATCAGAGTGAGGCTGGTGGTGGTCGCTTCGTTGTCAGTTACGATGCTGGTCAAACAGCAATTGTGTGGGATTTAATGACAGGCGATGAGATCTCTCGATTTGCCTGTTATGATCATTTAACTGTCGCAGCATGGATGAAAAATGGCAATGTGGCTTTTGGTAAGTTATTGGAATGAGTTTCGCATGATCATGGCTGACCATTTGAAGGCAACACAAAAGGAAGTATCATCATGTTTGAGCCTTCAACATCCGAACATGTTTCTTCAAGGACTATTGATCAAATTGCTGTGACTGCATTGGCACCATCAGCTGATTGTCGGACCTTTGCTATCGGGTGAGTTTCTTAAACTGCCTTCACTCAAATCTTACTAACACAATCTCAGTTACCAAAATGGCTCTCTATTTGTTGCAACCTTGCAACCGCGCTTCACCATCCTACACAATCTTACTACTTCCAGAGGACCGTCACCCATCGTCAATCTCGCGTGGCATGCTTCTTCGTCTCGGCAAAAGTCGGACATGCTTGCTGTACAGATGCGTGACGGTGACTTACGAGTCTGGAGCGTGGCAAAGAAATACAGCGCCGATGACCCTGCAAAAGTGGTTCGAAACCTTAGGAAGGCTGAGATCTCCATGGATGGACCCAACTGGATGGGATGGTCCAAGAACGGTCGCATAATTCAGTATTCTGACTCGTAAGTTTGCAGCTTGCCACCACCATAAAACGCCCTAGGCTACGCGCGCGCTTAGCTGCATGACCCCTATCATCAACTAACATATGCACAGGCAAACACAGTCATGGGATGTTAGGACAAAGCACGTCACTCATGATCCTATCCCGACTCTTGATCTTGTTCGCGGCCTCGCCGTCTATGGCCCAGGTGCCACGTTGTTCACCCTTGGGCCCAGTAACACCGTGCAGCAATTCGACCTGAACTCCCCGGCCATCATGGTCGCCAATGTCCAACACCCAGCAAACCTATTGCCACCCTCGCCTCCAGTCTCAGAAGAAACTGGTGATCGATCAGCGACCTCGGCTACCACTATCGCCTCCGAGTCTGAGACGAGCTCTATTCCCCTGGACATGAATATTTCCGAGAGTGACGAAGATCACCTATCGCCATTTGCTCGCCTGACTCGACGCCAAGCTTATGACTCTGGTAATGAGCGTTACGAATCAGCCAGCCCTGTCTCAAGTCGGAGTGGACTTTCATCCTTATCGAAGTCCTCAGCTGGGTCGTCTCAAACCCCTGGCCGTTACCCCGGATCCATGAGGTCAAGAGGACTGTCAGAAAACACCTATATCTCGGCTGGAACCTCGATCAGGTCATCAACCATTGGCAACAGTGCTCATGGTAACACGAGAGATTTAGACACTTATTCCATGGGATACTCCCTTGGCACGACAAGTGTTCCTTCCATGGCCTCAAGCCGATCACGAAGAAGACCTTCTCGCCTACGCAATGAAGTTCCCCGTAGCCCTGACGACAACAAAGTTCACGACCTGTTCAAGTTTACTCGGGCACGTCTTAGCGATATTCCTTACAAGCATGCTATGGGTGCCAACAGTGCTCGTCTCACCAATGATGATCTGCGCCGTCAAATGCTCAACACCATCTTCGGATGGAACAAAGAGGTTGAAGATCTGATTAGGGATGAGATGAGCAGACATCCCCAAGGATCTCCCAGCCGAATTCTTTTGGCAAAATGGCTTGGCGATATTGATCATAACATCATGAACGCAAACTTCGAGAACATGACTTCTTCTGACTGGATGTTGTTGGCTTTGAGTGGAATCGGCGGCCATACCTCACAACAGAAGCTTGGCCATACATACGTCCAGCGCCTACTTGAGGCTGGCGACGTGCACGCAGCGGTTACTATTATGCTTGGTATGGGTGATCACAATGACGCTATTGAGGTTTATATCTCTCACAAGCGCTACATGGAGGCACTGATCCTCACATGCCTCTCAGCCCCTAGTGTTTGGGAACGCCAAGCTGCCATTATCAGGAAATGGGGAGAGTGGGCGGTTCAACATGGTCAGCAGCAGCTGGCAATCCGATGCTTTGCCTGTACCGACCAGGAGTCTACTGAGCCTTGGACTTCTCCATCCGCCGCGCAACTTAACTTCCAGGCTATGACTCCCAGTATTCCTGAGGTCTTAAGCCCGCCTCTCTCACCTCCCGGTGTTCAACGTGGCCCTCAACGAAGCATCGCAAAGACCTCTGCTCTCAAGCTCATCACCTCATTTGGTGATCAAACACAGAAGTCAAAGTTCTTTGCTGGTGACGGTGGTCAAACTCCGATTGCCGCGGGTGTGACCCCTATCGCTGACTCTGCCGGCTCACCCGCTTTCTCTCATGCCTCCAATAACGAGGCCACGACAGCGTTCCTTCGCCCCTCAAATAATAGCAGATTCAATACCCCAGTCTCTGCTCGAGGACGTGGGCGTTTGCCGTCCATTGGTGAGATTCCATCAGACCTCAACCGAGAGGCACTTCGATCAGCTGAACTCTCTGCTGTGCCTTATGACTATGAGCCTCGATCCGGTCATGCCCGAACACCATCCGGCAATGACAACATGATGATGGGTACCGCATTGCAGCGTGCTGCTACTGCAAGCCCGATGATGATGCGAGAGCATGCTCAACGCGTTGTCCAGCCAAGTGAAGGTGATTTTCCACCACCACCTGACCAGGCCACTATGTTGAAGATGCAACAAGCATCGCGTAACCATCGCAATGGCTCTCGTGACCGCATTCCTGTGGGCGTGAATCTACAGCTTCATCCTGGGCCCGCTCACGACGACATTACATCTCCAGAGCAGTCCGTTACTTCTTCTACCCGCTACCACTGGCCAACTCGCCGCAGGGGCCCTGCCTCTGTGACAAGTTCTGTCACTTCTGCATCGAGCGCTGGAAGAAGTCTTCGTCATCAAGCTGTGCGAAACCGAGAAGATTACATACATAGCTTGGATGCTGCCAACCACTACTCCAAGAGACAGCGCAGTCGTCAGCGTAGCCATTCAAGAACTCGGGATGCTTCACGCAGTCGTCCTGGAAGCCGAGAGCGAACTGCACGCTCCCGAGAACCTTCCGAAGAACGTGGACGTGTCAGCGCTCGCAATTGGCCCAAGGCGAAACGATCACCTACTTCCCCAATCCCCATGTCTCCAGAGGACTTGCTGAACTTGAGCACTCCACGACATGGCCAGGTCGGTGAGCCAAACACAGTACGCAAGGTTAGCGGATCAAC
>NJCR01002529.1:0-10839 GCA_002234235.1 Fusarium hostae | reverse complement strand
GGTCGGTCTGTTAGCCACACTGGGCACCCTGAACTAGCTTTGCAGATGTCCCGAAGACCATATGTCTCGGAATGTTGAGAGGAAAACAATCCCTCTCAAGTTGGTGGAACGTACTGAACTTCCATAAAGTCCGAAGTTCCGGTGCAGTGTAATCCCTGTAGTTAAGCCTAGCGCCCTGGCTGCTATCGAATAGAAGCTCAACTTCTTCCCGGTCGTTTCCGATGCGCCGTCGTACAGAACATGCAAGTTCTGGGATGTCACTGATCGTGTTGACTAGAGCCCGTCCAAAGAGATGAAAGATCTGTCTGGTATCCGCATTTTGTGACACGGGAAAGAACAGGTATGATGAGATATAATCTCTTGGAGCGATTTGGTCGATTGCTGAAAGTTTGACCATCTTTCCATGTGTGTTTGGATGTGGTTGGATGACAGTGGTAGTGAAGCTGGCTGATGGAACAAACGGGATGGTACTGGACATATTGAAGATGCTGCTTTGGTGATGTCAAAGCCTAGAAATTACGAGTATGTAAGATCAATTGTGTTCAATATCTGGAAGAGATCGTAGTCGGATAAGAGGTAAAGCAATCAGGGAACCAGAGGCATCAAATCCCTCAGATGACGAGATTGTAAGGATATACATTCCTTTGGTCTAGACTCCCAGACTCGCGAGAATCCGAGTGATTTCGTATTTGCGCTTTGACCAACACATGATTGGGACGATATGCTGCAGAGGTACTCGAGTCTTGTTTATCTGACACATTTCGATAAAGCTTATGCGCAGTATCCCCCTTGACTGCAGATCCTTATACGAAGGGAGAGTTATAATCGGGGCTTTTGGTCCAAGCGTATGTTACATCTGTTTAACCTGATAGGCGATATCGCTTAGACATGATTCGATATTGAGATGTGACAAAAGAGCGGTCCGAGCCACAGCTGTGCAGGGTATGAACTTCATTCCGAAGCTTGCAATTGTAACGCAAAAAGACTAAAGGGTAAATGATCTACCTCTTATCGTACGTTCAGCATATTCGCAGTTTTTACTATGTTGAGTTTAGATTGCGAAAATAGAAAGGGTGTAATTATAATAAAGCTGAAACAGAGGTCAAAGTGAAGTTGATATCACATAGCAGCATTGAACGGAGAAGTACAATTGCTTTCACGTGGATGGCCCGACATCGTACAAAATGATGACCAGTATTCTCTGATGGCCGTCCATTATCTCCTTGCGAGAGAAGAAGCAACCCTACTTAATTAATGTCTGCAAACAGAAACAACGAATCAGCTATGTCCGACCCATGGGTCGAACCTGCGGGTCCCATACAGCCATCCACCGTGAAGTGCTCAGCTCTCGATAACCTCACTGCTTCGGTGTATCCTTCGCCTACACATTTCTTTCCTTTAAAACCCGGAATCGACCCCCGAAAGCTCTACGAAGACTGCAAGCGAGGCCTCTCCCGATGTATATACGAGCATCCGCACCTTTCAGGCGTTATCAGAAAGGACGAAACTGGACGTTGTGCCATTGAGATTCGAGAAGCACCGCATGCCGGCACGAACTTCTGGTATCAAGACCATCGTGACGACCCAGATGTTCCTTCTTACCAAAAGCTCAAGGCTAACGGATGGCCGTTTGGAGATGGCGAAGAAGATGGCCTAGGCAAGCTACGACCAAAAGACTTCCCATATGTCCAGGACGGTGATCCTATAATTGCACCTCAGTTCAATATCGTCAATGGCGGTATCGTCTTGACGATGTCGATCACACATGTGATTGGTGACCTCGTACAGTTTATGGACTTTCTCAGATCTTGGTCACAGAACACCAGTGCCGTAGCGACTGCCAGACTCAACGGTCAGCCTGTACCTCCACTCCCTCAGCAGATATCAGCAGACTTGATAGATCGCTCCCTCTTGACACCTGACGTTGGTATCGAGGAGGATCTTGATAAGCTCGCAGCTCGTGCGGCGAGGCTTCACCATCTCGACATGCTTGACCCTCGACGCCCGGAAGAAGTCGCAGAGAAAGTGTCAAACCTCTTCACAAAGGCACGTTTGACTAACGACGACCTCGTGAGGTTTACCGAAGATGAAGTCCGCACACTATCATGTTCTGTTTGGACCTTTTCGCAATCTTCTATGAAACAGCTTCAGCATATGATTCAGGAAGTGTTACCTCAAGGCTCGAAAGTCTCGTCTACGGACTGTTTGACTGCTTTCGCCTGGAACCGATTCTTCGCCGCCAAATATGCTCCAGGTTTATCAGGTCGTGATCCTCTACCTGATACTAGCAAGATAGTCTTTGCTGGAAACATTCGTCGTCGGTTAACGCCCCCTTTATCCAACAACTACATGCCTGCCTGCGTGGATTTATTCCCCGTGGCTGTGAACACCAGCGACCTTATCTCGCCCGACCCCAAGACTCTGGCTCATGCAGCAATGGCAATTCGGCACAGCAATAACACTTGGAGTGAGGAAAGGTTTCGCGATATGCTCGAGATAGCCCATTCACATCATGTCAATCCAGGTCTGATACCCAAAGGACCCATCGATGCACTTGTCACGGATCATACACGAGCAAGTGCGGCTGTGCTTTCGAGTTGGGGTCCTGAGCTTGGCATTTGTGAGGCCTTTAGAGAGCCGTATCTTGGTAGGGTTCCGCCTCATGGGGAGATCACACTCTTACCTAGATGGAATAATGGTAATGTGGAGGTTATGTTTGCTGGAGAAGCTGTCGTTATGAAACGGTTGAGAAGCGACCGGCTTATGAGTCAGATGGCTTCTTGCCAGTTTGTCATGGGTGATCCTAGTTTTAAAGCTACTTGTGGTAAATATGCCTCAAAGCTGTAGTAGAAACAACAACAGTGATCCGGCAGCTTTGTTACAGTGCAACTAGGATCTTTTATTTACAATAATAGCTTGGTAAAGTTGCTCTAAAACCACTGTGTTATAACTGAGCTCTATTAATCTCGTTACCTCTCTCGTCAAAAAGAATCTTATTCCCCATACTCATAGAACGCTGCAAAGCCGCGCCGATACGCACGGCTGTTACTGCTGATTCTAATTCAACAGCTACAGGCTTGTCATCCAGCACACAGTCGGTAAACTCGATAGCCTCTCTTGTGAATGCTGCTTGGAATCATCCCCAATAGTTTTGAGGAAGCTCATGCCTGATACCTTCTTGTCCATAAATTCGAACATGGTTCTCGACCGGGATCAAGTTCACAGATAACTTGCCCTTTGTTCCGATAATCTCTGTTGTATCCTCTTGACCAGCAGCCATCATACGTGAGGCATACAGATACGCAATTCGACCGTCGTAGAATTCAACAATCCCAACGGCATTATCTCTATCATTATACTGTCGTAGGTCTGGTTCCACAGCATTAATGCCTACAGCATGGACTGATCGAACTTTCGACTCTTGCCCGAAGAACCACAGGGCCAAGTCAATATCATGAATACTGCAATCGACAAATATGCCACCAGAAAACTGCGCATATGCGACAAAAAAGCCAGAGGGATCTAAGACATCGCAAGTCTGGCTTCTAAAAACAGATGGACGGCCAATCAAGCCTGACTTTGTTTTCTCGTACGCGTCGCGGTACGAAGCATCGAAACGGTGGGAAAAACCACACATAACTTTGAGATCGGGGCGGGTAGCAGCGGCGTCAATAACAGATTGAGACTAAACCATTAGCATATTCAGAGGATGTTATAGAGAAGCACTCACAATCTCAACAGTCGTGCCAAGGGGCTTCTCGCTCAAGACATGCTTTCCCGCCGCAATGGCGGAATTGGTCTGTTCAGCATGTACCGCAGTGGCAGAGGCGACGCAAACAGCATCTAAACCGGCGTGTGCTATCATATCAAAGTAGTTCTCGTAGATAGCTACCCCATCAGGAGCGAGGTTCTCTGCAGCCCATTTTCTCTCAGCAGCATCAGGGCTAGTAACAGCGACCAGAACATCTCGAGGGACATTCTGATGGAAGTTAAGGCCATGTCGCTTGCCCATTCGTCCGAGACCAGCGACCCCAACTTGAAGCTTGTGAGGTGCCATTATATTAAGAGTGGTGAGGTCTGGGAGGAAGTGAAGAAAGTGAAGGAGGTAAGGAAAGGGCAAGGAATGAGATACTGTGGATCTGGCTTATTTATTTATATATACAAAGCCTGACATTCGATTAAATGTATCCAGCTTGATGGCAAAGGCTGTATTTTCTCCATGCTAGATTTTTATGCTAGGGAAAGGCACTGGCTTTGACTCTCCGAGTCTAACAGATAATAACCTTCAACATCAAGTGTCTGGGATATTGGATATTGGCTGAATGTCTAACAGGACTTTAAGGATATCCTTTCTACACTAATCGTCAGCCTTCTGCGTCTCTCGGCCCACCGCGTCCGGTTGACAAAGGTTGAGTACACTTTCCTCTCCCAAGACACTATCAGCAACCTTATGTATCTCAAATTCTCTCAATCCAATCGCCTACCCGACCCTACGGATCCTTCTCGTATTATCAACACAACTACTGCCATCACATTCTCAATGCCTAAGAATGTGGCCTGCTCTATCTGTCAATGCTTCGTTGACGCGCCCGGATTATTGAATCGGCGGATGGTAAACACCAGAAGGTGTATACCATAAAGGGATCTATTTGGCAATTATCGCCAAAGGGAATCCCTATATTAGACCGTTTCTGCGCAAGAAATGGCATCCAGAAAAAGCAGGTTTCTGAACTTGTTAATCTTAAAGCGACGCCGCTTGTTGTCCTTGAACGAGACTCACAAACTGACAAACTTCACTATGATCAAGGCACTATTCAGATCCTTTTTCGTGGACTCATCGGTACCGATAGCTGTAATGCTATGTCAAGCGTGACCGCTGCTGATTCAAGCTCGATGCTCGAATATAGGGATAGTATCACTGAGGTCAAGACTTCTGCTGAGCTCAAGGTCAATGGAAAGATCTACCACAATACTTTCACTGGCAGGACCATAATCGACTGATTAATGAAATATACCACCATTATGGGAAGGGCGCGAAGCCGTTGAGGTTGCCACTCTTTTCATGGACTACAACCTAATAGATTGTGTGGCCAAGGACAGGGCATATATTTTCCAGAACCCAGCAGCTGGGAACAATATCTTCCATTTCAGCAAGCATGCTTTCTATCAGTTAACGCAGCGAGCCAAGGGCCTCATCAATGGCTCAAGTTCACCACGACGGTCTCCAGAGAGGGAGTACTATACTAGCTACCAGCGGAACGGTATCTTCAAGGATTCCAACACGCAACGACTTGACAAATCCTGACAGATCCGTCAGTGCGACTTCTTTTTCGCGAGCAATCATGAGACACATATTGCGAGGAGAACCTGGCATTCTACCAAGACGTGGATGGGTTCATACGGAATAGTAAGGCGGCCACGCGCGCTGCCCGTAGGGAGCTCAATATGACGACAACGGCCGGCATCAATGATAACATAGCTCAGGCGTATAGAATCTATCATGCTTTCCTTGCTTCTGGCTCGCCTTGCGAGCTTAATATTGACCACCAGCTGCGAAACAGTCTTACAATGCGGCTGAGTAAGGCTGTGAGTCAGGACGCTACCATAATCGACACTCTTGAAGAAGTGATATTTTTGTTCGAGGAAGCTCAAGATGTTGTATTTAAATTAATGGTTAGTGTAAGTTGGGTTTAATACCTACCTCGTTATCCAAAAACCCTATTTCGAGATCTTCGACCTGGTGCTAACATAAACAGGAATTGGTGCCAAAATTTCTGAGCAACCCCAAGTACCAGCAGCAATTGAGAAGCTATAATTTTGGCGTCGTTGGAAAGGCTACCGAGCGGGATAGGGTTACCTACCTTTATGTCCCTTGTACGCTTATAAAGATGATTCATTACGAGTCTCCTAGAGCAATAGTCTGACCTTACAGGTCGAAATTATAAGTTAAGATTTGAAAGAAAACGCAGTATAGGTCATTGAGTCGTGATATCTATCTGCACACTTAATACATTTCCTACTGTAACAGACTAAAGTCGGACATTGCTATGTTCAGACGCGGATGCCAAGAATCCTAAATCTTACAACAGTGTCATAGATACTACTGCATGTCCATGGCCTTGAAGCTCCTATAACGCAAATGAATACCGGCAAGCCAAATCATGACAGTTCTATCGTTAGAATCAGATGCAAGAATTTTGCAGTCGTAAATAAAAGCCACGCACATCACCTACTTGCCATGACCTTCTAAGACCTCAAGCATGTAGTATTTCGTGAACTGTCTTAAAATCCAATCCTTTGAGGTAGAAACCAGGGCTGCAGAGTATACTTAAAAAGGATGAGAGCAGATAATCAGAAATTTAGAAAGGTCGGCCGCATAACATCCTGCAGGCGCTATGCCAGGTTTCTGTTTTCGTCTCTCAGTTCTAGTCAACATGATGTCGCATAAGTGTATATCCTAATCCCCTAGGCTTTTGGGTGGCATTGCTTGATCCATGCAGGGTTTTCTCTCTACAGATGGATCCTGATAGAGTTCAGCGACATGTCGAGGACGATGCTTGGTGACAGTGGCATTGGCGCAAGTTAACCCCTGTGGACTGTGGATTCTCTGATAGGGCCGCGATGAATGTTGAAGGGATGAACTCCTTGGATGAGCTATAGCCACCCGCTTTGGGAAGGGGGAGTAGTTTGCTATAGCTTTTCGTGCAGTGTTTGGGGAGCTTTGACCAGGGGGTCCAGGATCCTGTTCCTTTCGGCGAACCCTGTCTAATGTGTTATAGGGTCGAATTTGCGTGGGGATTTCAGGAAGTGGTTTTTCTGGGGGTGGTGCTGACGGGGGTCCCAGTAAGTGAGGCTTGGTAGGGAACAGAAAGACATGGTGTAGCTCTTTTGAAAGATGAGAGTTGTAACTTTTGTTGGTTTCTTTGGGGTCAGGCATAGGGTTAACCCGGATCTTATCGGAGGGTTGATGGTACTGGTCAGCCTCGTGAGATGTCTCTGGTTCGGCTTGGTCGTTAACAGTCCCAGGTGAGGATCTGTTAAATCTAATTGACCTCACGACCTTGTGTCCGAAACATTGGCAGAGGCATTTCTGCGAGCTAACCTCCATATATGGGCTTGTCGTGCTGCCTTGATAAAAGTGCTTACGAACCCACTTAAGGTGGAATGGGTTGTTTAGCTGTTCGGTGATGCGGGCCATTACAGGAAAACGAAGAATGCTCAAGTACAGTCGAGTGGCAAGCAGAAAGAGGACCAAATGAGGGCTTCAATGGCACAACTAATCTGGTGGGACATTTACAAACGCACGGAGTGTTATACGCCTTTCTTTTACATTTCAAGAGTGAGCCATGGATAGGGGTATTCACACTTGGAGGAACAGATACACAACCAACTCGGTAGACGTAGTGCAGCCTTTTTTTCTGCAGGGGTTGGGTCCGGGACCTAGAATTCTGCATGCTGACCTCGACGTCCAGGGTTGCACTTTTCAGTTGCGTGGTTTAAGCGTCATATGTATGTATCAGTCATCAAGCCTTGTTGAAGCAGGGGCCGGTCAAGGGTAAGAGTAAGCAATGAGTTACAGGGTCAAAGCGCTGTGGTGCCATGCTTTGTGGGGATACTAGGAGGAAGGCTGGGGTATGGCTTGATGGCTACGCTCAGGCTCAGGACGACACAGCGCGTTACATTTTCACATTCCATTGCTCACCTTTTCAAGCCAGCAGTGGTACTTGGATTCAGGCGACGGTGAAGTAGTTGGGCTTGGGTTTCAGCACAGCTCCATAAAGGTAATCCCTATTATTGGCGAAACAGATTACCTTCACTTTGGTGGCGGACTGCTTGCTGGGCCTTGGCTGCAATAATATCGAGTGGCTTGTTACGGAATAGCTCGGTTTAGCCAGGATGCTGAAGCCATGCGCTTTGTTCACCGGCCGCATTATAGTTAATCTCAGTGCTCTTGAACGGCCCTTTCATGATAATATTAGTCAATTCGACTTGAGGATGCATATTTGCAGAAAACTAGAGATAATGACTATAATAAAGCTTTCCAAGCCTATAGATTCCATATTTCTTAATATGGACACCGGATAAGGCCCGGATATACATTATACAGGTGTCGACGTGTGCCGATCGTTGCTGAAACTCGGAATTTATCCACGAAGTAAGGAAAAGAGGCAGCCAATCAAAAGGCCTGAACCCCTCTTTTGACTTAAAATTCGATCAGGGGCACTTGCACTGACCAACGCTTGGGCCTCCTTCCAACATTTGACATTTGACAGTCAGGTTTATTGGGTAATATGTCCCGCAAACCGTACGGATACAGCTAGCTGCCTTAGCGTGACAGGGGGGCAATAGGGTTTCGGCTGGTAGAATCACTAGAATGTGATGGCAAAGCATGTCACCATCACGCTTTTAAGAAATCATACGACAACCAATGATTGCCCATTCTGTTCCCGTACTGCCATTCTCGATTCTATTCGCCGAGCGATTTTGAGTTGCTAGCCTGCACTTGTCAGTCTGACGCAAATGCCACGGGACGCACCATGACAGGAGTGTCCCTTTATAAATTCTCCCATGCCCCGCCGATAACCGCTTTGTCGCTCTTGAGACGCCTTCGCATCTTGTTAGGCACAGGCCGCAACTCCACAGCACGGGCTAATTCAGTGTTCTTTTACCTGTTCCTTCTTACCTTCAGCTGTTTTCTTCGCTGCGTCCAAACGTGATCAGAACGGTGCTCCTCTGCCATTACAAGAACATGTTGGCCCGAGGCAGAAACGATGCCCAGTGTACGAACCAGTTCGCCGCCACTTCAGGCGTACCCGGTCACGCTCACCCTGCTCCTGTCGCTCCATGGACAGTCAACCCTTCACAGCAGATGCCGAGGGTAGATTGGGGTCCAATTGGCTCTGGTCGCGACATGAGTATGATTAGTATAGCCTCTGATGAGAGCGAACATGCCAGGCTCAACACGGGAGGCATGGGCAAGAGAAACCTCTCTCCCACCAACGGCCGACGAAAAGCGGATGAGTCCACGAGCAAGGCTCCCACCAATAAGAAATCCAAGACTAATGCCGCTGCTACCAACATTGACACAGATTTCTCGGATGAAGGCTCCACAATCAGACAAGAGGAGAGCGTGTCAATGTCAAAGATGACAAGTGAAGAGAAGCGAAAGGCCTCTCTCGAGCGCAATTGGTATGTCTTACAATCCCTGATTGTTCTGTATTGTGTCAGTTTGCTGACTCTCCTCGAACCAGCGTCGCTGCCCACAAGTGTCGCCTCAGGAGGAAGCAATGGCTTGCCCAGATGCAGACAAATGTTGAGTTGTTCACTACGGCGAACGATACCTTGGTGGCGAAAATCGCCCATCTCAGAGAAGAGACAGTCAACCTAAAGACACTCCTTTTTGCCCATAAGGACTGTCCAGTTGCTTATCAGCAGGATCTATATAGTGCTTCTATGTCGCAGGTTCTTACGCCCTATAATTTATAACTCAACTCTTGTAATATAGTTAGACATATGCTGGATTAGCTTGTAGCTAGTTAGGATGGTAGCGGTATTTCTTATAGTGTTGGACATACGGGAAGGTCTGTATCGACTGGACTGCCTTCTACGGGGATAGGTGTGAAGCTGGGCCCCCGGCTCCAATCGGTTGGAATATCAGCCGGCCTCAATGCCGGCCGATTTTATCTCTCAAAGCT
This sequence comes from Fusarium hostae, assembly GCA_002234235.1. Classification (NCBI taxonomy): domain Eukaryota; kingdom Fungi; phylum Ascomycota; class Sordariomycetes; order Hypocreales; family Nectriaceae; genus Fusarium; species Fusarium hostae. Next base: position 1,144 of record NJCR01002529.1, on the reverse strand, counting down.
CTTGTTATTATAGGTAGAAGATGGCTCCTTACTAGCTGGAATTAATTAGGAATTTATTGCTTTATTTGGGATAAGTTTGTATCGTAATGTAATTTCCAGTCACAGGACATAGACAACTAGAGTTGGAGCAATTCGGAAAATGTACCCTAGCTTAATATGCCCTAAGTCACGGGACCGGGTTCCCGTCACCCCGCTTTGAGCCTCAACACCATAACCTTCATCAATTCAATTACCCAAAAAGTCGATATTATATCACGATTTTCATCCGGTCTTGGCCCAAAATGCCTTCTTATACAGAAGAAGATATGCTTATAGCAATTAACCTTATTCGAAATGGCCTATCAGAGGTCAAAGCCGCTAAGGAAGCTACTGTACCCCGATCAAGCTTACGGGATCGACTCAAGGGTATTGCACCTCAAAAGAAGGCTCATACCGATCAACAGCGGCTCGGCCCGACCGTCGAAGCCGATATCATCCATTTTCTAAGACTTCAAGATACCCTTTGTACTCCATTGACCCATTTCCAAATCAGGCAACTTGTTATCCGTATTTTAAGCTTATAAGGCGATTACAAACCTCTTGGCAAGCATTGGGTTACCCGATTTCTCGCACGCTCTGAATGAATCAAAACGCTTAAAGCAGTTAGAGTTGAATATAAGCGTATTGAAGGGGCAAAGGCAATTATCATCCGGACTTGGTTCGACCAATTGAAGAAGCCTGAGATCACGGTAATCCGCGGCTGTAACCGTTGGAATATGGATGAAACGGGGATCTTCCAAGGAGTCGGTATTAACGGCTTAGTGGTTGGCCAATCAGAGAAAAGAAAGACCTTAAAGAGAAGCCCTCACAGGCGCAGCTGGGTTACAATAACGGAAGCTATATGTGCCGACGGCATGGCCCTTCTTCCCTTTGTTATCTTTAAAGGGGATCAGCTGCAATAATAATGGTTTCCAAGGGATCCTTCCTTTTTAGGCAATTGGCGCTTTGCAACATCACCGAAGGGATAGACCACTAACGAGATCACAGCCCTATGGCTCAAGGAGATCTTTATCCCGTATGCATTGCCTAAAAGAGAAGGAGAAAAGAGGCTTCTTTTCCTAGATGGGCATGAAAGCCACATGACGGATGAGTTTATCTTTCTTTG